>JABXWE010059873.1:0-19101 GCA_014611495.1 Limonius californicus
TTACGGTAATCAACTAATCATGCCTAAACTAAAAAAACAAAGGTGGCACTATTAAATGAATGGCTGAAAGGCAAAGAAAAGGATTTTCGCATAGACGGAAATGCAATATTCTGTCGAGTTTGCTCTAAAATTGTAAGTACCTAACAGAATAAGTAAGGTTACGTTTATAAGTAGAAATTACAAATATTGTTTTCGTTTGGCTTTATAGATTCCATCTGAACAAAAATCTCACTTGACCCAACATGAGGACAGTAGAAAACACCAACAAAACGTTAGTAAAACCAAGAAGCAAATACAAATCAATGAAAATGCCTCTATAAATGAAAAATCTCGTTTTTATTTTGATATGTGCAATGCGTTCGTAGCTGCAAATATACCGTGGGCGAAATTAGACTGTCCACAATTTAAGGAGTTTATAGAAAAATATTGTGGGAAAGCTGTTCCAGACAGAACAACATTATCTAAAAATTATCTGCCAAAATGTTACGATCAGGTAGATTTATCTTTATACATTATTTTATATTCATGTATGGTGAACAAAATTGTATACTGCTTTTCAGACAGTTGAAGATATTCGCAAAGATATAGGAAATTGTGACATATGGATATGTGCTGATGAAACCACAGACGTTGTTGGTAGATATATTGCAAATTTAATTGTAGGAAAACTTTCCATTGAAGGGCCAAGTATTCCACATCTGCTTGCATGCCGGGTGTTAGATAAAACCAACCATGCAACTGTAGCGCGATTTATTAATGATTCCCTTTGTAAGTAGTAATTAATGGTAAAAATTAGAAATGTATAAAAATGTAATATTCTCATGTTCAGGTATTTTGTGGCCTGATGGTATTAAGTATGATAGAGTCCGATTATTTTATTCCGACGCAGCAGCCTACATGCTCAAATGTGCAACGAGCCTGAAGATTTTTTATCCTAAGATTATTCATTTCACATGTATGGCGCATGCCCTCAATCGTGTATGTGAAATTATACGCAATGAATATGAAGAAGTAAATGTATTAATTTCAAACACCAAGAAAATCTTTTTAAAAGCTCCCATGAGAGTCCAACGATATCGTGAAGTACTGCCTAATACACCTCTACCTCCCGAACCTATTTTAACCAGGTGGGGAACATGGTTAAATGCCGCAGCCTTTTATTGCGAAAATTTTGATGCTATAAAGCAGGTTTGTTTGTCTTCTACTCTATTCGTGTTTCATTGTTTTTAAACATAAACCATTATCTTTAAGGTCGTAATGGAGTTCGATCCCACATCAGCTGTCTGTATACAAAAAGCTCAACAACTTTTTTCTAATGCTTGCATACAAGCTGAACTTGTGTATATCTCTACTAATTTCAAAATCATTGCTCAAAATATAACTAAATTAGAAGCTGTAGGTTTACCACTTACAGAATCAATGAAAATATTCAATGAAGTAAAATTTCAATTACAAATGTGTGAAGGAAAGGTGGGATCTGTCGTCAAAAAAAATTAGAAGATGTTCTTAAGAGAAATCCTGGATATGATACAATTAACTGTTTGTATAAAATTTATTCTGGAGAAAAACTTCCATTGCCTAACGGCATTACAGCAAACGATGCTAATGCTTTCAAGTTTATACCCGTTACGTCTTGTGATGTAGAGCGATCATTTTCACTATATAAAAATATTTTGACTGACAAAAGACACAGTCTAAACTCTGACAATATTGAAACAATTTTAGTATGTTACAGTAACAACAAGAATATCTATTAAGTCTTAAGATTTGTATGCAGTAAAAAATAAAATTTTCATAAATAAAAGTACTTTCATGCACAGCAATATTTATGTTTTTTAATTTTTTTTGTAGCTAAATTTAGTTTATTGTACCTAATTTCCGAGCCATTGTACCTATTCTATACTTTTTGATACCTATAAAACCTAACTATTTTTACAATTTTTAGTACCTAAAAATCCCAGCTCTAGATATCAGATATCCAAGACCAGTTCCGATTGACAATTCAGCAGCAATGACAGGAAGAACTATGACATCTCAAAGAAATTTCCAAAATATGAGATCAATGCACCAAAACCAAAAAAATATTCGTCAATCTAATCAACCGTGTAATTTCTACACTACCAAGAAGAAAATGAATGCGAAGATGAAAACTAAGAAGCAAATGCAAGCTTAGAATATAATGAACCAGAATACGGAGGATTTTATCAATACTGGCACACAGAACGACGACAGGTAAATAATTATGACACCTACATCGATTTACCTTTAGACGACAACCACGAAATATCACAATTCAACAGCCAACGATCTTCAAAACTACATTGCTTTTACATATTGCAATGTAAAGCGAATTTTCTAATCGACGCCTCAAGAACATCACACTAACAAAGATATTTAAAATAAATACTAACCACAAGTTCTATCTTTTTAATTTCGACTCCAAATATGACAGATTAATTGGAACAGATCTTTTAAAGAATTTAAAAACAAAAAGTAATTTAACCGACAATATTCTAGAAACTCAAACCACTTGCATCCCTCTGTCCACTCTGTCGAAGATATAAATAAAAAAATTGACTGCCATATATCTGTTAACATATGACGCAACCCTGGTCTATTAAAGTAGTTGAAGAAAACTCAGAAGTAGAAAACCTTCAGTACCAATCTAATCATTCAAATGCACGTAATATAAAGATACAATCGAACGTCTATAACTCGAACCTCCACAACTCGAAGTTTTCTGTAAGTCAAAATTGACTCTTGTTCACTGCACATTATTTAGAATTTCCGTGTATTTTGATCTCTCTAATTTGAATTTCCCTAACTCGAAAACCTCTATAATTCGCAGTTAACAGCACAGACCAATAATACAAAAATCTGTATAAGTCGAATATTTAGAGTCGCTGACCTTGTCCTCGGAGTCAAGTTTCCTTCAGTCATCGTGTGGTTCGGCGGACATGAATTGCGCGGAATTTTACCTGAACCCGTTAATACCTACCACGAACTGCGCGGAGTACACCGTACAGGTAGGTGTGGATTGGGCGTAATCTTTTAATCTTCTGAGATGATAACAAATATATCTACCCCTCAGGTAACTTACTTTCATGTACGTAATTAGCTATTCTTCGAAATCTTAATTCAATTGTTTACTTGTAACTAAATGCTGCTATTTTTATCAGTATTCCTACAGATTTTTACAAGTGAACATCGATCTTCAATATGAGTGTAACAGTAATATTGAGTGAACGCAACAGTGAATTATTGTTAGTAAATAGTTTTCAATTTAGAAAATGCTCTGAATTAAAAACCGGCGAAACAAACTGGCGATGCACAAACAAGTAATGGTCAAGTGCCTGACTGTTTCGTTTTTGACTTCGCCGAATTCCAACCCACAGACTTCGAAAATATGCCGACTATCTAGTAGACACCTATGTCAGCGAAGAAGCCTCATTTCCTCCAATTCTTTGGGCTGAAGCCTCTTCATCAACGGAACGTACGACGAACGCGTGCGAATAGTTTCATTCCATTTCAATGAAAGTTTTTATTACAAGCATCCCAATATATTTATATTTAATAGTTTATTAAATGACATTCAAACTAACACATATGTGAAACTGCAAAGTGTGAACCAACCTGCGCAACAACACGACCATAATGTTCAACGAAGGCAGAATTTCATTGAAGAAAAAATTAAAGCATATAAAGCAGGTGAAATTTCTCGTCTTCATTTTGTTAAATGCGTTTCATATACTAATAAGCAATAATTTATATTTCTGCATGAGTACTGGTTCTGTGCATTTTCATTTGAATGAAAAATAGATATATAAGGTGTATTTTACTTTTCTATTTAGTTTATAAATGTTTCTGCATGATTAGTGTGTAATATTTTGTTATGTTTATTTTGCCCCTATGATTTAGGATTCCCTTTGTGCTTGTGGGTATCTTTGTTTCGGCCTTCGTGAGTTCCATATTTGAATTGCGCGGGGTTGGTAACGCTTTTTGAGTTCCTGGTTCGCAAATTTTGGGATGGCTGAGTTCCGTTTCCAGTTTCCAGAGAGTCTCGTGTTAGCTGTGACAGGTATCAGAGCTTCGTTCCTTTGAGGTGTGACTTTTTGAAGTCAAATCAGCATTTTTCTTGAGGATCTTGAAGCAATTTGGCGTTATGGGTCCCGTAGGGTGTTAGTTGGACCATCGCCTATCCGTTTGTTACGGGATTTAAATTCTGATTACCGAGCAATGATGGAAATCGAGGCTTCGTTAAACGTATTCGTGTGAGCTCTTGTACTGAAGACTACAGAAATTTTCAACCGATTTGGGTCTATCTACGACGGCAGCATCCAAACGGATCTCCATCAGGTCAGGCGTATTTTTGCAAATTAATTTTATGTGTCTACGTTATCTCGTTCCGAGTGCAGGAAGCATATTTTCTTCACGATTTGCGCTGCAAGCTGGAATTTTAAGTTCATATTTTGATCCATCGTACACTTTGTTTATGTGTTCATTCCATATTTTGATATTAAATTTATCGTACTGCTTTAATTCAGTGAATCTATACTTTTTATAATTAACCAGTATGGTTGTACCTTACTTATGTGTGTTAGTAAGTTCGTACTTGTTAATTGAAATTCAATTATATACATTTAAACTCTATGACTCGTCAGGTGCATTTACTTATTTTTAATAAATTTATCGGCTGTGTTATTGTATAAAACCGGGTTTACGCTACTCTGCTTTACAGGTAAAGCCGGGTTTACACCTTACATTTTTCCAACATTATTTCTTGCTTATTTATGCCGAATTCATGTAATGTAGGCTTATATTTAACCTGTTCATTTGTAGCGTGTAAAATAGTAAAGAGTTGCCCCTGTGGTTTTGCCTTCACTAGAATATTTGGACAGTTGAGCGAATTTTGTTTTGCGCCAAGTAATTTCGCGATCGGTACGCTATCTTTGATGCTACCCTTATTGTTTCTTCCCTTGAAGGCCTTCGAAATAGGGACAATCGAATGTTTGACGCGCGTTTAAGCATGTCGTATGCATTTGCTTCGATAATTGAACAATTAAGATTTAGAGTTTCATTCGCCTAATTGCTTTCCAATTTGATTTGCATTCACTTTTCATTTTTCTATTACTTTAACAATTTTACATTTAACATTTTTGTAACTTCGATATTTATTACTGTGATTACTACCGTTCACTACGGTTGAAATTTGTTTGCCTGAATTTATACTTATTAGACCGCTGGTTGAATTGTTATACAGTTATGTGGATTTAGTATGTTTGATTATTAATTAGTCAATTTTCTTTGTATTCGTTTGCAACTTTCGTGAGATTTAATTTTGATTTTGTTTGATGCGCTTTATAAGTGTTCACTTGTATTGATATATTTATATTTTCATGTTGTTTATTTTTGGGGGAAAATACACTTACTGATCTCTAAACTATTTTTGAGTTTTATTGTTTATAGTTGGTGGTTTTTAGAGCTAGCATCATTTACTTGGAGCGGAAAATGGTTGAACTTAAGATTAGTTTGATTAAGGTAAGTTCCTGGCGCCCTAAGGTTTTTTTATAGCTACTTGATTCCATGAAGCCACGCCCTTCTCGGTTTTCTTTTGTACGTATATATTCGTTTTGATTAGTAGTCGACAATACTACAATTACTGCTCATTTAGGAGACGATAATCTTAAACAAAACATATAAAACTTCATAAAAGAATATTGTATACCAAATGAAACATATTATTGCCTATTTCCTAACGAAGAAACCTGTAAATTAGTATGCGAAATACTGACTACCAACTTTACGGAAAATCAAATAACATTATACAAATGTACAAAAAGGGTATTGCATCTAACCAATGAAGAGGATAAACTAGAAGTCATCCGTAATTACCACGATGGAAAAACTAAACCTGCGTGGAATACTGGCAAACATCACAGCAATTAAAAGAAATTATTATTGGGGATATTTAGGTCGTGACGTCACAAATTTTATCAACAATTGCATCATATGCAGAAAAACAAAATGTGTACGACATCCCAGTAAAACACCTTTAAATACCACCAAAACACCGAATAGACCTTTGGAACACCTGTACATGGATACGTTTCAGAGCAAAACAAATTATTTTCTAAATATCGTAATCATTCTCAAAATCTTGCCAAGCTTATCACATGCAAAAAAATTGATTGAAGTAGCTGAAAATCTGATAAACCTCATATCGCAACACGGATCACCAACTTCTATCACAATGTATGGAGGATCTGAATTAGCCAATGAAATAGTTTAAAACCTATTGGAATTACATAAGATTCAGATTCACATAACAACACCGAAAAACCCCAAATTTAGATGCAATGATTGAAAGAATTCATTCACACTGATTGAAAATTATCAAATAATTAAAGATAAGAACAACAAAGAAACCCTAAAAAAATTATGGCGTATGCTATCATCGAATATAATAATACCAGGCACTGAACAACTAAATTTACCCCATTCGAAATAATTTATGGACATACTTCCACGAGAGATCCGTTCCATCTCCAACCAAGTGACAAATTCTACAAAGAATATGTTACTACACATAAAAGCAAATTAAACACCTTGTACGATACATTAAGAGACAATGCATAAAAATAAAGAAAACCTAATCAATAGAAGAAATAAAAACATCAAAGACCACAAGTACAAAGTCGGAGATAAAGTAGTGATAAACCAGGTAATCAAAACACAGTACTAAATAAATATAAAGGATCTTATATAATTACTTAAATTTCAAATAATAATAAGGTAACATTCATAGACTCAAACAATAACGAGAGAAAGAGACATACGGATGTATTAAGTGGTTCCATTATTTCAGATGTCTCTGCATCAATGAAATCATAAATTTAGAACAGCCAAAAATAACTGAGATTACCAACAACCCCGGATTACTACCCTACAAGTTTGAACAAGCAAAAAATGAATTCGGCAAATGGACCGTAATAAAAAATGTGGATTGCACATCTATAATTCATGAATATGAGTCGCTACAAAAAATCTGCAAATAATGAAACTGATTTTAATAAATGCAATAATGGGCCAGCTTACAGATGAATATTTAACAGTTGTCATATGCTTAGTAATGCTACACCTTACGAAATTAAATGCAAACTAAACCAATTATTCCCTACTAGGGACAAAGACGGGCAAAGATACGAAAATTCCATCAAGAAACTGCAAAAATAGAAGACAATCAAAACAAAATATTCATTAAACAAATATCTATTACGGACCACATATTACACAAAGTCAACAAGAGCATTACCATTCTATAAACAAATCAAGCTACATTAAAATCAAGAATTCTACAAATTGAAACCGAAATAAAAAGAATTCACTGCAACAAATCGAAATGCACTCGCTTATCAATATGCACACAATCTTTCTACAAGTAACTGCAATTGCCAATATTATGCTGCACATTGGCAACAATTTAGAAGAAGCAATGACATTCGCCAAATTAGAAACATTTCACACGAGTTATGCTATGCATTCTGCGAATTGTCTTGCCGACAATCCGCATCATGTTTTATAGATAAGTAGTGAGCATTATACCTGCATGTTTGCCCTTCATAACTAGTTTTAGATCAACTTGACCGCTTTTACTGTAAACTGTGTTTCGGATTGAACTCCAACTGTTTGTACTTTGAAAATAAATCTTTTTAAAAACCAATTTGGTCGTTAATTAAACGTAAATAGCGCAGTGGGTAGGATTTGCCAAAAGGGCTAAATAAGATTTTCGAAAATTAAAATCAAATTTGGCTCCTTTGAGTCTCAACTCTTAATTGGCGAATTCTAAATCTACATCAATCTCCGAGCCACCTGGAAAGAAGCATTCCAACAATCGAAAGCAGAATTCCAAGTCTGAGATTCGGTCTGCCAAGTGAGCAGGCAAGCATCGTCCCAGGACCGAGCGCCGCTGGTTCCAGGAAACCAGTTCATAGCGAACAACCGATTATTGCAATCGACCTGATCATCAAGATCACAATGAAAATGTAAACGAAATTTTTAGCCCAATAAGTGAAAGTGGCTAATAAACAAAATCGTTTAAATTTTACTAATATATAGTTAAGCATAGAATAAGGGCAAACTATTATTTTAATCAAACCAGCCATTCCCAATATTGTTAGGACAAGTGGGCCAACTGATTTTATTCGTAATCCACAATTGCATTGCATTTGTAAATTTAAGTTTAAGTAGAACTTCGTAAGCGAGACGTTTCAGTGTATACATAGGTATACTTAATATCTGAGTCTACTCACGTTTTACGTGTAGGTACCCAATTACCCAACAAACTTAAAATTAAAATTAAGGAAATAGTGATTAATGATCGATAAGAGACACTTCGTCCGATAGTGAAACTGATCAAACAGACAATTTAGAACATTCACCAGTTTTAAGGCAAATTATTTTTAAACCACCCCATTTAAGATGAAATAACGGGCAATAGTAAATTGCGGCGGTGATTAGTCGTTAATCCGCTTACTGGATATCAACCAAAAAGTATTACTGTAAATTGCGGCGGATGGTCAGATACAAACATTAATCCTCCCGGTAAATTCTGGCGAAGGATTTAAAATATACCTGAAGCTAATTGCCAGCTTTCTCTTTTGAAGTAAATATAAGGGACCTAAAGATAAGAAACCTATAGTACTGGAGCCAATAAAATCAGAGAATTTACGTTTAACATAGAAACAGAAGAAGGGGTAGGTTAGAGGTACATGTAGAATTTTACGCTGCTGTCATTAATTTTTTCAGCTCTCCAAAATGAGTGAGTTAACAGAAATTGTTAGTGAAAGCGGTAATGTGCTAATGGTTTTAAATAATTTTAAGTTTTTTAAAAAAGAAACCTTAAAATCGGGGGAACCTAAGAGGTGTTGTACATCAAAACAATGCACCGCAAAACTGTACACGGTTGGAGAGGGATACGAGAGAATAGTAGCAAGGAAGAATTTGGAACATAACCACCAGGCCGATGCTAAGAAAATTCAAACGCAAATTGTAAGTGTTTCTTGCAAACGGAAGGCTACAGAAGACATTTCTGTAAGGCCTTCAAAAATATGCAGCAATGTTTTAAAGTCCGTGCCGGAAGTCGGTCTTAATATTTCGGATATGAATGACACCAAAAGAAACATTTACAATGCTAGAAGACAAGAATATCCACCTCTACCGAAGTCAATAATGGATGTTCACTCTGCTTTGGATTCAACACATCAAATCGCGGTGAAAATGTTGTTTTAGTGAACAACAGTGATGACAGCTTAATAATATTTTCATGTGTAACCAATTTAAGTTTTTTATGTAATTGTGAAACCATTTATCTTGACGGCACATTTTCATACTGTACTCGTTATTTTAAGCAATTATTTACTATCCATGGGTACAAGAATGGACCACTTACCCAGCAAGGATGCCAGGCCCGTAACGACCGCCGCAGGCAGCGGGAGGACCTCTCCTCAGAATCGGAAATGCACTGGATTATCCATAGGCGTAGTTCCCCGAATGAAGAAAGTGTACACCATCACGACACCCCTTTTTGTGTTGGTGGAACACTCATTAAACAACTACGTGTTTCAAAGGCCACTTCCTACCTGGGGCTAAAATACGGGACTATGGGTGTTTCCAAAAGCGACGTGGACATGGTGAAAATCTACATGGGAAGACTGGAGAGGTCGCCGCTTAAGCCCAAGCAGAAGATCAACATCCTGAAATTCTACATGGTGCCACGCCTCCTCTTCAAGTTCCAATCACCATCGGTATACATGAAGACCTTATCTCATAACCGTCCTGAATGCTTTCCTTTACTCCCACACTCGAGACGGAGGACTGGGTATGCCGTGCCTGAGCGATGCAATCCCCGCCGCCTTACTTAAACGCTGTAACAAACTAATTAGCATGCGTCTTACAATGTTGGATGGCGTCTTCCAATCCCAATGATGTTCCAAGCTTCTGAGCAACCTTGAGAATAAAATGACGAAGGACGGAAGAAGTAAGGACTCCATTCGTACACGATGGCGTGGTTGCCTTCAAACATCCACATAGGGTAATGGTACCAGCCAGGGCTCGAACAACGACATCAGTTCGGGCTGGCTCAACAATCCTCCTCCGTTCTGGACAGCAGGAGACCAGCTAAAGGCCATTGCTCTCCGGGGTAAATGTTCTTCCGATAGTGGGCACCCCCTACAACAGAGGCGAAGCAGCGAGATGTCGAGTAGGCTGTGCAAGATCCGAAACCCTTTGTCATGTCTTGTAAGCCTGCCCTGCCACACACTGGCCCCGGATCCGCCGCCACAACCATGTCGCCAAGGAGTTCGCGGCAATGGCACGTGCCCAGGGGTGGACACTGGACGAGGACCCCAACATCTGGTGCTCGGATGGAGCCAGGAAAACACCTGACCTTGTTTCGCAAAAGGAAGGTATCCTGGTGATATCTGATGTCGCAATTTCATGGGAAGGCCCCAGAACACTAGATCAAGCTTTCTGGGCCAAGCTGCAAACGTATGGCACGGAACCATTCATTGTTGGTATACGTAAGCGCTACAACCCCATGATATACACTGTCTGACAATCGTCATCGGTGAACGTGGTATATGGTGTCCCAACAACAACGCGCTGCTAAAGATAATCGAACTTACCCCGAATGATGCCCGGATACTGGTCTACTCCACCATCAAGGGAAGCATCCTCATCCACTCCGAATTTTCGAGGATGGTTTGGAGGCGAAGAATAGATGGTCGCAGCGATTGACCACAGCTCCCAGCAAGGGCGGTCCGCCTCGCACATCTTTTTCCAGTGCCGGGACGGGTGTATGCTGACTTTGGTGCGTCCTGTGTCGTAATCTGTGCGGTTAGTGCGGTTCATTGTGTTCGGTCACGAAACATTTAATATTATTAATATTAGTGAGATTTGCGCATATGTAATAGGTACTTTTTTCAAAATTAATTGGTGTTCATAGTTACTATCAATTCACTCTTTCGATTAAATTTTCTATCACTGCTGTTTTGTATCAACTAGTGTTAATAAGTTAAATTTTTGTACACCTCCATCTGTAATAGCTTCTGTCTTATGTAAATTTGTCAACAATGTCACGTTTTCGGCCTTTGGACTATCATCTCTACGGATTTATAACGCTGATATATAGTTCTGGAATTGCCGAACCTGCCAGCATTCTACTAACGCTATAAAAATAATGTGGATGATAGTTCAATTTGTGCTCATTGTTTTATAGGGATGGCCCCTTTAACGCCAAAATGTTTTGTAAATACTTTCGAAATAAACATATAAATAGTCAAATGCCTCGTCAAATAATTAGTGACGCGCATGACATACCGTTAATTTATTGTCTTATTAAAGATAAAACTTTACCCTCCTACGCAAGATGTTTTAAATCTGTTGTAGACATTTGTAAATTAAATAACTTAGTTTTTAAACAAAATCAGATAACCATAGATTTTGAACAGTCTATTCATCTCGCTGCTCTTAATATATGGCTTGATATAAAAATTATAGGATGCCGTTTTCATTTAAGTCAGACGTGGTGGCGTAAAATTCAGGAGTTAGGATTAGTATCAGCATATAAAAATAAGGATTCTAAGAAAATTCCTACGATATACATTCGGACTTCAGTATTTAAATCCCCAAGAAGTAGGAAATTGCTTGGTATTTGATTTAGCTGAAATACAGCCCACCGATCTCACAGTTACCCGATACGTTGATTACCTAGTACATGTTTCCATATCCGAAAATTGTCTTTTCCTGCCGGAAATTTGGGCATCGGGTTCACCAAGTATATGTCGCACGACCAACGCATGTGAATCACTTCATGCCCGTTTTAACGGAAATTTTTATAATAGTCACCCGTCTCTATATATATTTGTTGAAACTTTATTACAGTTTCAAATTGATTCATATATTTAAATAAATAGCGTTAACCGTCCAAAACAGCATAACTCAGGAGCAAAAAGAAATTCCAATTTTAACCCATTAGCGCCCAAATTATTTTTTTTTCGAATTTTTAAATAAAAACTATAACATCATGTTATTTAATATTGTCGAAAAAAAGTTGTTTCATAAACTTTCTCGTTTACTTTCTTAGTTTCAGAAATAAATACTGATCTATAAATAGATCGCTGGGCGGCTATGTTATAAAAATCTGCAAAATAAAAACATTTTTTTTTTTCTAATTATTTAATAAAAAGCAAGTGTACAGTATAAAAAATAATTTAATACTACTTTGTTTCAACAGTGAAAATAATTAAGGTGTATGATATAACGGAAAACATGCAGTACATAACGTAACCAGACATTTAGAACAATAAGTAAGTGGTCTTCCCTTACAACTTGAATATTGGCAACGCCTTTGTTGCTCTCTTTTTTTGATTAGATGATTTTTTCCATCAAATCTAACATCTCCTGGGACGTGTGTTCTTGATGTTGATGGCGTAGAAATGGGCCTTCCTTTGGTAACCCTACATCCGTGTCCTAGTTTTAGATAAGGAACTGCAATGGCTCGACGAAAATCCTTTATAGGAAGTGGTGTTTGTTCCACTTTTCTATAAAGCTGACAAGCATTCACGATGGCCATGTCAATAATCCTTGTGATAAGACACCAATACCATTTCTTCCCTCTTATAGGTATATGGTGTTTTTCAAGAAACCAATCATGTTGATCAACACCACCCATAAATCTATTGTAGCTGTTGATCACTATTGGTTGTGGAATTGCTATTTTGGCTTTGTCTTTCTTACTCCATCTTTGAACTGACGCCATCGGTTCAATAGTATCATAATTTGTGGCCATTGTGACACATTTGTTGTCATTCCATCTAACTAAAAGTATTTCGTTTTCCACATCAAATACATAATCGTGCGATCCTCGATCACGTTTTTCGATTTGCTTTTCAGGTAGTAGTGGTGCATTTAAAATTCTGTTTTTGCGCAACGTACCCGTTGCTCGATATCCTTTTCTCCTCAAATCCACCAATAATTTCAGATTTGTAAAAAAATTGTCAAAAAATATTTGGTGAGAATTCGGACTTGTTACAACTGACAACATATTGTTGACCACGCGTGTTCCAAGAGGCTCTAACGATTGATTATCATCGGATTCTTTTCCACAATATAAGCTAAACTTATAACAATAACCATCGATTCCACACATTGCCCATAATTTATATCCGAATCTAATTGGCTTGGAACGGATAAACTGTTTTATTGAATGGTGTCCGTAATAACGCACAATCATTTCGTCTATAGATAAACGTTCATGGAAAATTCCCCACTTTAGAAAATTCGTATTTATTAGATCCACTAAAGGTCGAATTTTGAAAGATTTGTCTGCCTTGTTATTCTGAGCTTCTGAATTGTTTTGAACATGAAATACAGATTTGAGTTCTAAATACGTATTACGGCTCATTGCATTTTTTACTATAGGTATTCCCAAATCCTCTTTTTCGGACCAATAGTCCCTTTCACTCGGTAAAGTGTGGTACCCCGCAAAAATCAAAAATCCAATGAAGGTTTTAATTTCGTCGCTATTTGTTGAAAAATTTTGCTTATTTTTTACCTCCTTTGCGTAACGTATTGTTTCCGTCACAATCAAGTCATATACCTGGTCGTTGAAAAAATGTTCGAAATACATCAAAGGACTTTTCCTTTTACTAGCCTTTCAACATTTTTTAAATTTTCGATATACCCTTCTTCACATTGCAGGAAACTATACTTGGGCGAACTTTTTTTCCACTTAGTTTGTAGATTGGCCGATTTTCTTTTTCTTTTTTTACCACTAGCAGATGTCGATGCCTCTGCTTGTTCGACTGTTTCGTCGCTTATGTCGTCTTGCACCAATACTTCTACAGTTCCGGGAACATCACTTATGTCTGGAACACCAATTTCATCATCAGGAACTTCATCTTCGTCTGTCAGATCGTCCACTTCCGGTGGAATCAATGCTATATCTGCTTCGATTTCTCTGGAAAAGCAGTAATCTAGAGCTTTTTCCAAGGTTTTAAAGGGCTTCCGGTTCATATCGAAAACCTAAAAGCAAGACAAACTCAGTACGAAAATAATTTAAAAATGATAATGCAAATGCCCAGCGTTCTATTTATAGATCGCTGCGTTTTAGTGAATGTAATTCGAATTCTATCTAAAATATACTTACAAATTTTATATTATCTAATAAAGGAAACAACTGATAATAAACATATATAAACAATATTATTACTTACGCTATTATTTTTTATGTTACCCCAGTATAATATTTGAAGACGCACGTAATACAAAACTCACACTTCACCGTGTGACAGTTTACAAAAGAATGCGAAATCTTTTAACTGCTTTAGCTTACAGCGCTCCCTTGAGTGTCTATTAATAGACACAGATACATAAAACCACCCGAAACATTCAAGTCCACCACCAAGTGACAAAATTTAAGTGATCTACGGATAGATCGCTGGGCGCTAATGGGTTAAGAGTTAAAACTAAACATGTACTATGAAACTAAGACGACAAGTAGATTAGTGTTTGTAAAGCAAGTGTGTCACTATTTTGGCAATATTTAAATTTTATATATTTCTTAAGTTTAATTGTAACTATAAATATCAAGTTGTGTTGTGGTATACGTGTATGGTATCTCTATATGTTTAATTTTTATATTACATTACACCAACTAATAAATATTTTTTTGAAATACATAAATTATTTGTTTGTCTGAAGGCTTTTACAATCTCAACCAAAAAACGACATATAGGTATATACGATATAATACATATAATACAATAAAACCCTAGCATTTCAAGCACTGTAATTATCATTAAATTTTGTTTTAATAATATTAGTACGCCATTCTGCAGTTTTTAAGTTCTCAAAAATATTCGGGTATCAATATTATACTTTTCAATGGTATTGAATGAGGTAAACTTAACGTTAACGTTATTAATAGTACAATTACGATTATGTCTCCGCCGCAATTTACAGGTAAGATTAAAGGAGTCTACTGGCCATCCGCCGCAATTTACATGATTGTTTGGCACACCTATTTGACCATCCGGCGCAGTTTACATGTAAGGATTATAAAACCCTGGACCACCGTCGCAATTTACAATCGCCGGAAATAGCATGGACGACCAACAACAAGGTCAAATCCCTGCTGCGCAAGTTTTTAATGGTTATCCGCAAGGATTCCATATAAGTCTCCTGAATGAAATTCCCAAATACGATGGTAACCCCGCAGAATTAAGCGAGTATATCCGCACTGTATAGGACATTACTTTACAATTTTGGCAAGAAAACAATCCCGGTCCATATATTAACAAATTATTATTATCAGCTTCACGCAATCGCCTAAAAGGTGCTGCACTTGAAATTATAACTAGACATATACATAATACTTGGAAGGAACTAAAATGTTTTAATAAATGATTTTGGATATCAACGTTCGGAACTAACGGCGGGTGTAAACTGGGCATCAAATTTATGAATTTACCTGCCCTGCAAAAAGGATTGCTTAATCCTACAGGTAATCTAGCCACCATGTACCCTTCCAGTAATGAGGTAATTCGGTCATTTCCGGCTTTAAAGCTTAAAGTAGGAAATTAACAAATTGAAAGATTCAAGGAATTTACTGAACCCTTAACTGCTGACATTGAGTCTGTGAGACTCCGCGCACTTTATTGTATCGCGTAACTGCCACCCCTAATAGTTTGCGTATGGGCCGCGTTCAGTACCTTCCTATGTCTCAGTCTACTTGTATATGCCAGTGGGGCAGTTTTGGACTGTTTTCTACTATCGAGTGACGAGTATCGAGGAGTCTGAGTGACTCCATGTCAGCGTGGATGTAACAAAAATAATTATATTGTTATGGCTAGTTCTCGACAATCCGTGAATGTTCTTGATCCAGATTTTGAAGAAGTATGTAGCAAACGGCACAATGAAGTTGGCAGCGGCTTCAGCGATTTTGTAGACGATGAAGACAGCTATATTCCCAGTGATCATGAAAGTGAGAGCGAGCAAGAAGCAGATTCGGAAGAGGACGAACTCGATCGAAATGAAAATTTGGGGGAGACAGAAAAAGTCCAGGGATATTTTTATGGAAAAAATCGCTATAAGTGGAGCAAAACGGAGCCAACTAGAAATGTGCGCACACCTCAACATAATATTGTGCGTGTTCCAATAGTACGTTATAATTTTGAAGATTTCAAAAATCCTTTGTGTTATTTTGACAAGCTGTTTGCTCAAGATATGTATGATCTAATAATAACATGGACAAATGAAAAAATGGCGAGTACGAGACAGAAATATAAGAGAAGTAAACCAGAGCTGGCAGACATTGATCAAGTGGAATTGAAGGCGCTCTTGGGATTATTGCTCTACACATTAATATCTAAATCAAATCACGAAGATCTACGCAGTCTTTTTGCTACAAATGGTAAAGGAAGAGATATTTTTAGGGCAGTGATGTCGCTAGCTGCAACGATTTCTGTCAATATTACTTGCCCTTCGATTTGACAATCCCGAAGATAGAGCGGAATGATAAACTGTTCACGCCGGTGCTGCAATAAATGAGTTTTTTGAAATGCTTATTCGGAACGCGCAAGATTCATATTCAGTGGGTAGTTCAGCATGTGTGGACGAGATGCTTGTCGGATTTCGTGGAAGATGTGCTTTTACAATGTACATTCCGAATAAGCTTAGTATATATGGCCTCAAGATAATGTGCCTAACAGATGCCCGTACAAGTTAGCTGTACAATGCGTACCTTTATGTGGGAAAAAATTCAGACGGTTTTGGCTTAGATGATGACGAAAAGAAATTTAGTAAACCATCTCAACCTGTTATCCGCCTTGTAAAACCTCTGCATGGTTCTAATGGGGACAGGCGATAACTGGTTTTCTTGGGTAGAGTTGGCTGAATATTTGCTGAAGAGAAAACTATCATATGTCGACACTTAAAAAAAAATAAAAAAGAACTCCCCTTCCAATTTCTTCCACAACGACAGAGGCCACTTGATGATGCATTATATGGTTTTACCAAAGATCTAGCTTTGGTATCCCACGTGCCGAAAAAAAGTGAAGCTGTCATACTGATCGCTATGCACCACAAACAAATCAAAGATAAAAAATACGCGCGGGAAAGATACTTAAGTACAAAAAAGACAGAGGACTACGAAAAATACAAAGAGAACAGACGTGAAAAAGGAGGCCAAGAATGCAAAAAGGGTCATGGATAAAATTTGGGGAAAGATCACAGAAAACTTTAAAGACAAACAAAAACTATTTTATGCAACATTAAAACAACTTACGCAGAAAAAGGAGTATAATATGATGAACATAAAGGGAAAGGACGGAAACATAATAACAGAAGAAAATCAAATAATGGAAAGACGGAGAAAGCATTTCGAATAACAAACAAAATAAGAAAACAACATAACGGATGAACAAGAAGAGTTAAACGAAAGGGAAGTAATTGAAGAAATCCAAGAGAAAGAAGTTAGGGAGGCCATACAGAAGAAGCTAGGAAAAGCAGCAGGAAGGGACAAAATAACACCGGAGATGTTAAAGTATATGGAAAAAGAAGGAATAACCAAACTACAGAGTTGCTAAACGAAATAATGAAGACCACGGTAATACCAAGAGACTGGAATATAGGAATCATGCTCCTCATACATAAGAAAGGAGACAAAAGTGTATGCGATAATTGAGGAGTAAGCATGCAAAACGCGTTAAATCCATTTTTGACACTTTGGGAGTCTGATGCAGATTTTATATATTTGGGTTGAGATAAATCCAAGGGCGATGTCAGAATCGAGCTAAACGCGTTAAACCCTAGTGAAATTCTCGTTTAAAAACTAGCAAATCAAGCAGAACGGATTAAATCCAAAAGCAAAATCGAACTCGAGCAAAACGTGATAAATCCTTAGCTATATGCAGCAGTGTTCTGTCATTGCTTTATATATTAATTTTACTACTTCTTACTAGATGGCAGTGATGGTCAGCATGTGTTTACAGAGTGCTTTGAAATCTGACATTATAGCAAACTATATATCATTGAGACTGATGGAAGTGCACTACTGTTGCGTAATATTTTTGTTCGCGTGTTTGGTGTTGTGTTGATTGTCTCATTGATTTGAACGTTAATCAGTAGACATAGGTGATATGGATATATCGGTAAAAGATGGTACCACAGGAAGTAGAGCTAGAAAATCGAATACATGAAATCGTGAATTGGCGAAAGCTAAAAGGTAGGGTTATAGCATAACCTATAATGTAAACAAGCTGACTGCGTTCATTTTTTTTTAGATATGTCAATACAACTCAAAATCTCAAAACATTTGTCAGACCTTGCAATCATGCTGGAAAAACTTACGTGTGCAATGAGGTCACGTTAGGTGATGTTAAAAAATTAGGAGAGCGGTACTACGAAACGGCAAGTAAAATAGACCAAGAAATGAAACTGTGCCATATGATTTCTGTTGTTGCATCACAGAGGAAACGTCCTGTTAAGGAAACGCCCAAAACCAGACCAATAAGCTGCACCTACTATTTAAAAACCAGACGCAAGTCACATCCAGTCAGAGTTTGTCTGAATTTCTTTGTCGCTGTTTTGAGAATTACAAAGAGGCACGTTAGTCGTGTAGCAAAAATAATTGAGGGAGGTCAAGTTCCCAAAGAATGCAGAGGAGGTGATAGAATTTCAAATAAATCAGAAGCCAAAAAGGAAAAAAATAAGAGAATTCATTGGTAGCCTTAAAGGAAGGGAAAGCCATTACAACCGTAACAAATCAAAGCGTATTTATTTAGCAGCTGATTTAAATATTGCAAAGTTGCACAAAGCATACAACTTACAAAGTGCAACCGAATTTGAAGCAAGTGTGTGCATGTTTACTAGAATTTTTAGTAACTAATTCAATATTGGATATTTATCACCGGCTGCAGACTGCTGCGCGTTATGTACCAGATTACAATATACTATCAAAAAAGAAACTGATGCTGAGAAGAAGCGTGTTGCGTTGTTGAATCTCAGAATGCATAAAAGAAGGGCCAAGGCATTTTATGAACT
>JABXWE010059879.1:0-19465 GCA_014611495.1 Limonius californicus
CCATGTTAAGCGGAACCCTTGACAAAAATTAGAAAAGGCAAACTTTTCAATTCGATTTTTTATAGAAAGCGTAGCTTTAAACTCAAAGAAGTAATGTTTGAACAGTAATAGATAATTTATTCTTTGATATTTTTTTTATATGGTTTTTTAAAAAACTGGTCATACTGGGCGTATAATTACCAACTCTGTCGTTAATATGCCAATGGCATGTTCCTAATATGCCTAGTAACTTATTTTATCAAAAGCATACAACCTTCGTCGGTTTTAAGTAGGTACTTATATTTATTTGGAAAAACAAAATGCATGATAACAAACTAATAAACAATACCAAAATTAGAATATTTCTGAAAAACTCAACTTATAAATTTACACTGGTAAGTAGACACTTAGATACTGAAAAAATAAGTAAAATGTATCAAAATAGTAACAAAGTAACATTTAAAAATATATAAATTATTTTAGAACTCAGGCAACACTTAAAAATATCAAAACAAAATAGGTACATACTTAATATCTCTGACAACTTTAGCCACAGTCTGAACAATTTTCAATTTTTTTCAATTTTCACAGTATATTGAGACATAGTAAATACAAGACGTCTTATAATTAACTCTACTTATATAAATACATCTCAATGGCTGGTTAGGAGTAGTCTGAACAAATAAAAACTGTCTTATCACCTTTGGTGAGTCCGACGCACTCTTCGGGAAAGTAAACTAAACACACTGAGCACAATCCCATATCTTTTTTCACGACTTCTTGACAAGCTTTGCAATACCACGATTCTTTGTGTTTTATTTTTTCTCCTTGATTTTTGGTCTTTGAAACAATTTTTTTTACTTTGGTTACTTTTGTTGTTGTTTTGGTGGGAAAAACAATCTTTAAATTTTTTAACGTCTTTTGATCTTCAATGTTCGTCCTTTTAGCCTCTTCTTCATCACATTTTGTCCCGTCTTCCGAAGAAAAAGTTTCTGTTAAGGTCTCACTGTACAAAGACATGTTATCATCTGCTGATGAGGAGCTACTTGATGACGACCATTTTCTCTTACTCTGGCGTTTTGGTCCAAAACATTCAGGATAATTACAGATCTTCGATGGGGGAGTTTTTTCTATGGAGCTGTGGTCATTCCTCTGTTGACATCTGAAAGGTCCAGGTTGGGGTGTGGTTTCCCTTCTAAACACTTGGTTTTCTTCTAATCTGTTAGTTCCTTCCATGTTATTGTCTTCCACAAGTTCTCGTTCCGTTACAATGCTAGGAGCAAAAGCTACTTCGGGAATAGCATGTGGGTTGTACGGACAGATACCCGTAGCAGAGAAACCTGATACTATATGTAGGGGGGTTTGCTGACTTGTCCCAAACGATAGAGAAGAGCGCCCCAAACCTTTGTTTAGTTATAGCTCGGTCTTTGTGGCGAGTCCAGTACAAAAGTACCTGTTCATCCCAATGATGCTCGAATTATTTAAATACAGCCTTGTCCATTGGCTGCAACTCATGTGTCATATTATTCGGGAGGCATAAAAGGGTGACGCCATAAGAGTCTGCAGTTTCAACAATAGAAGGATCTAAATTGCAAGATGCGTCATCAAAAACTAGAAGGCAATTTCCTGGAAGCTAATATTTTCCAAAGTGCTTTATCCATTCATTAAATGTTTCAATTGTCATGCTTGCTTTCTTAGTCATGAGGGCCAGAGTTCCTGGTGGCAAGATGTCACACCATTCGCATTTCATCCTTTTTCCTTTAAATAAAATTGCTGGGAGAATCCTTCCCCCGTTGGCGTTGCCACAAGCAACGACGGTAACATTCTCTGCATGTTCAAGTGCCACTAGGTGGACCCTTTTCGCGCCCTTTTTAGTTAGAATAGTTTGCTGGTGATGCAACGTTAACCTGCACCCCTTTTCATCCATATTATAAATTCTTTCAGGTTTGCCCATTAAGTCAAGTTCTAGAAGCACTGTTTTAAGCTTTTCAAAATGATCAGATACAATATATTTATTGAGCTTTTGTGCTCTCGCCGGGTTCATGTTCTGGGCCCGTCTAGGAGAAATCTCTGGGTGTCTATTTAAGAATGCTTTCAACCAGTGACGGCCAGCTAGGTGCTTTTCTTGTGAGAACATGTTAGATAGACCGTTTCGCTCACAATAATGATACACAGATCTTCGAAGCATTCGTTTCGTAAGAGGGTAACCCACCTGCGCCAGCCTGATAATTCGGGCCGCTAATTCTATTTCTTGGTCTTTATTTAGAACACTTTTTCTGCTAAGTGGCTGTACTACATTAGTATTTTTGTTAATATAGCGATTAAGAGTCCTTCGTGGTATTTTATATCGCTTAGAAGCTGAGTATTTCGACTCTCCGTTTTCTACCGCTCTTATGGCGCGCTTAAGGTCTTCCTCCATCCACTGAGACCGAATGCCTTTTGTTTGGTAAGGTGACATCTCGGCAGAGAATAGCAAAAACAGATTTGACTCGTAGGGCTGTAAGTGCGAAATCTTAACGTGTTGGTCGCCCTCTATTAACACAAAAGCTAAACTTTTTAAAATGGCAGCGGGTGGGCATATTACCAGCATGGGCATATTCACTGCACCTACCTTAATAACACGTCGAAACAAACAAGCTGCGGTAATAAAAAACGAGATAAAAGAAAGAGCAGTTAGCGTCTGGTGCGGCGGCGTAAACACGTGGTAAACGTATTCTTCTCTGTCCTCTGTAAACACTCAAAATTACTCGTTTGCACATCGATACGGCGCCGATCTGTAGATTCTAGAGCATGCAAATAAACAACTTTTTACATAATTTTGCCCTCCGTATAAAATTTAGAACTGAATTCTGTGTCATGTAAGCGCATGAAGGCAGAATGGGTCGATTCAATGCCGCCAGGTACTTTGCTATTTATGACGGAAAAAGGCAGTATGACCCACACGGCATTTTGCCGATGGATTGAGCACTTTGCAAAGTTTAAGGTACCTGGTCCATGTCTTGTCATTTTTGACGGTGCCAAGTGTCACTTGGACTGCAGTGTTTTAGGAACAGCTGAGAGATTTAATATAAAGCTATATTGCTTACCGAGTACCTAATACCACGCACGAGCTGCAGCCTATGGACAAGGGTGTTTTCCGAGCGTATGAATATTACTGGGACGACGAAGTGGTCAAATATTTTGCTAAGTATCCAGAAGAGCGTTCAATAAGCAAGTTGCGCTTTGGAGGCATCTTTTCAACCGCCTGGGATAAAATGATGACACCCTCAAATATAAAAGCGGGCGTTAGGGCTACAGGAATTTACCCCTTCAACCAGGAAGCAATTCCAGAGGTGACATTTGCGCCAAGTAGCATTACAAATCAAGACCAGGGACGAGAACACGGACACCAGCAGGAAAATAATGTAGGAATGCCTTCAACATCTCGAGAAGAAATACCCTCACCAGCTGGTCCATCCACATCAGGTTTACAAAAAGATCGACCAAGTGACCTCAGATGACAGCAGTAGCGATGAAGATTCCAGTTTCAGTTTACACGATGAATCTAGGAAAGATCGTAATTCCAAAGAAGAAGCTGTACAAGATGCTACTTTCGATCCTAACATATCCTTTACTGATATGTTATAGACTCCAGATAAAGCAGCAACCGCTGCTAAAAAGCTTGAAAAACCTGCTATAAATAGGAGTCCAAGTAATTACAAAAGATCTTTTTCGGGAGGAGAGCAAAACTAAGGTTGCAGGAAATATCAACAAATGGGCTGCAAAATCTAAAGCAGCGGGACAGAAAAGTAAAACTGCAAAAGAATCCTGGTTTTGCAAGCTGTGTCGGGAAGATAAGCAATTTGATATGAGACTATGCAGTAAATGCCAGGATTATGTGCATCAAGAATGCATTGGGTTTACCAAAAAAGATAAGATTCTGCCGTTTTTGTGCCCAGATTGTGAATAAAATGTCATTAGCATAGTCATTATTACGTATGGCCATATTGCCAACGTACGATTGGCAATATGGCTAATCGTGTTTTTTTTGTTGGCAAATAAAAAGTGTTTTGAGTAAAAAAAGTAAAGTTTTTTTTCTAGTTACATACGCCCAAAGGTGTATTGTATGCTGTAGTCACTTGTATTTGCTAAACCTAGTAGTCGTTATTATAAAAAATTTACAACTTTCGCATGGCCGTATTGGCTGCAGTTACCTTAGTATAACGGTAGTGAGACAAAATAGACTGAGATGGCACGAGTCAGATATTGTCTAAGCAATGATAGCCGGCGTCAAAGAGTATATCGTAGTACTACGTCGTTGCCATTGGTGGTGGTGGTCTTATGGTATGAGCTGGAATTTTTTTAGGATGGCCTACTGACCTCCATCTTTAATGGTACAGTCACGGGCCAACGTTATGGCGAACACAATCTCCCTTTTAAAATTTATTATGGGTAGTAGATATTTAATGATTAGCAATTAGGTACCACTTCCGGTTGGGCCATAAGTGCCGCGTCTTCCCTCTATACAGAGTGTTGGCACATATACTATCTAGTTAATTACTTGAAATTATTAGATACTTGCATGAATATAATACGGTATGGGTAAAAGATGTACACGATGCCATTATTTGTTTATTTGATATTACGTGCGTCTATGTTATTTTGAATAGAACACCCTGTATACATTTTCAATTTTCAGTTCTACATGAAATTCTTAATCCTTTCTTCGTATGAAATTTTTAGAAAACTTCAGGCCATATAGACGATTGGACAAAGAAAACTCTAAACAGAGAGGCGGAAGGCAAAAATAGAAGAGGTAGGACCAAGAAATCCTGGTGGGGTGATATACAAGAAGATATTAAAAGTTTTGGACTCACAAACTGGAAAAAGAAAACGAAAGATAGAAGAGTATGGAAGAAAGAAATAGAAGGCATAGGCCTCCAGGCCTGAAGTGCTGTGTTATATATATATATATAATAGTCGATGCAACCTGTTAATAATCAATATGTGAAAAAAATTCACTTACTCGTTTACCATTCTATTGGCCATTCAAGACGTTTAAAATCTCTTACAGCAATTTAAAGTGGCTGAAATTTACAGCTGCTCTGTAAATTCACTTAAAAAAGATTTCACACTTTATTTTTAATATTTTATATTTCAAAAACTCTAAATACAAGTTCGCATAGAACTATTAGGTCAGAAACAGAAAAACACGTCAATTTGAATCATATATTTTAGAAAAGTTAACAAAAGGATTATTTGTAGGAAAACTTAAATCTATTCAGAAATAAATTGATTTACGTTTAAAAACAATAATTTATTATTTATATCTATTTAATACTTTCATCAGAACCACATTCTTACAGAGCCCAGAGTAATATTTTGAGGTTATTTTTGGCTTGGCTATTATTTGCTCTATAAGAAAGTTATTGCTGGATATTTATTCTTAACATAGTCAGCTATATTGTTTTTAAACGCAAAAGCATCCGCTTAGACACTTATTCTGCATGGCCCGCCGCTTGCCGCAGCAGTATGTAAATTTTCTCTTTGATCCAGTCTTTATTGTACGGTGCGTATGTATTAGTTGATTTTTGGTAGACTAGGCAACTTAGATCTGCAAGCTGTGTACAAGACAATGTTAAAGTGTGCTTCAATATCTATAAAATTAAAACTGTACCTGATCAACAAAATCAAACAACTGTGAAATATCGTAAGTAATAGTGGGAGTGTTAGGATTGCGCCTTTTCAAGTGTTCTTCATAGATTTTGCAAACACCTTCCATGCATTCATTGACGGATTCATAGTCGGAATAAGTTCTAGTTTCGGGATTTGCAGCAGGTTGTACTAACAGAATGGTATGGGCCTATAAACAACAAAAATTTGGTTTAGTTTCTATGAGCTACAGAACGTACAGAAACATAAGTAAAATGTTATTTCTTCCTAGAAAGTTATTTAGTCCTTACCATCCTTAAACTATAGTTGAAGAGTTTTTGCAGTGAACACAGTTTCACTATTTTGAGTTTGTCCACAAACAAAATTAATTTTGTAGTTTGAGGTTAGATTAGTCAATATGTTTCCGTAAGTATTACAACCAATCGTTATAGTTACTGAACAATCTAACCAATGCGAAAATCCCTAAAAGTAACATCCGTTTGATTTTCCCGCTATTTTCAAATACACTTTAAAATATTTCTGAATTTAAAAAGTAAAGTACTTATCGAAATCGCAGCATCTTTTTTAACTAAATATGTGATGAGAAAGGCCAAAACGATCTGTTCTTTTTCACCATGGAACCTAAAACCTTCCTTGAATTTTTGTAAACTGTTATTTACCAAATACCGGTTGAACAAACTTAAAATGCGTAGATGCAGCAAAATCAATATCCAATGAAAAGTAGGTAAAGTAATTGTTATGTATAGCTTAGAAGAAAAGTTTAAAGTTACCCTATATAATTTTAAGAGATGCCAATAGAGTGAACTGCCGTCTTAAAATAATTATTACAATATATTGAATAGAATTTAATCGCCGTGAACGTTTACAAAACCTTTATTTTGATTTCTGGGAATAAATAAAACAATTAGATATTTTTGCAATGTTCGACCAAACCACCCAAATCGGTGAATTTCAGGTGCTAGTCTACACACGTTCCTAAAACGTCTATTGTTTTATTTAATGAAATTTTCGGGTATTTGGCACTAACTATTGCGTTATTTGGTTTTACTGTTATTTTTGACATTTCGTTTACTGATGAGGCCAATGGTAATTCTTATGAGGCACGTCGCTTGTCTGCTGAAGCATTTCCGAACCGGGTACTTCCCTGTGATAACTTTTTTGCAAATTTACATCAACGTTTATCCGAAATTGGCACATTTAAATCAAGAAACGGTGGTAGTAGTAGACCTAGATCAATTCCTACTCTTGAAGCGGAACTTAACATTTTAAGGAGGATTGAAGAAAATCCAGGTACCAGTCCTAGAAGACTTTCTGCCGAACAATTATTAATGCTTCCCTAATTTGGAGAATGCTACGTGAGAAGCAATTATACCCATACCATGTTCAAAGGGTACAGCCTCTTATTGTACCTGATTGTGCTGCACGTCTGGTGTTTTACCGATTGGGGTCTGACAAGAGTTGCGGAAAACGCAAACTTTGTTAGTGAAGTCTTATTTACCGACGAAGCTGGTTACACAAGATATGGCATTCTTAATTTCCACAACAGCTATGTTTGGTTAAATAAAAACCCATATTATTGAATCGAATCATCAACAACGATTTTTAATAAACGTTTGGCTTGGTGTTTTTGGAGACCATATGAGGACTTTTTTTCTTCCGATCTGTTTGACTGGCCAATTGTATCTTGACTTTTTGCGTAATGCCTTGCCACTATTGTTAGAAGATGTACCCCTCATTCATAGAATGAACATTTGGTTGATGCACGAGGGGGTTGCTGCACATTTTTCCTCTTACTGATTTTCTGGACTAAACCACTTATTTATTTTTCATGTTTGTCACTTTCCTCCTGCAGCTTCTGAGCCTCCTCCCTCCACAAACCTTCTGCCACATTGGCGTCAATCAAATTTGATTTGTTTATAGCTATCTTCAGTTTATTATAAGCTATGGCGTAAGGAGGTAGTTGCTTTGCTTTTTTGAGGTTTTGGTAACTTTCCTTGAGCTAACTTTCCAACTCTAATATATTGCAACCTTTCCTTTTCCTTGTCTTTTTCATCTTTATGTATATACTTTCTTCTTCTTCTCTTTCAATTTATTTTTTAGCAAACATGTACTATATTTCTGTTCTTGTTAAGGTGATATGCTTTCTTATGTTTACATTTGTAACATTGTTATTGCAGTACACTGCCATATAACTAGAAACACTTAAAATTGCGTTAAGCATATTTTTCAGACAACTTATTTTATTTTATTTAACAGGACCGGTATTAGAATACTTACAGAACCGGTCTCTGAATTAAGAATTTATTTTAGAGTTTTGAATCGGTTAGCGAAAATATATACAGTAGAACCTGTCTAAAGTGACCACCCAAGGGACTGGTACAAAATGGTCACTTTAAGTAGGTGGTCAGTTTATAGAAAATTAAATTCCTAGTAGCTCATTCGATTTTTCTGATACCTACACACAAAATAAAACGATAAACTTATAGATGGTGATACATATATCTACTAAATTACATAAACGTGTTGACATAAATATGTACATACATATGTATGTGCAGACGTAGGTGCTACTACTGCTACATCTCAGACAAATAAACTATTGTTTAAAAAAACTTTCCAAAGTTCTTTGTTTACTACTATTTAATCGTTTTTCACAAATTAGTTCACTCATTTTCCCTTTTGCTTGATAAATTGGAGCCAATATCTCCATTAAGTGCAGTTTATTACCTTAAGCATTTTCAAGGGACAAGGTTTATTGGGCGTTCCGCGAATTGCTGGAATCTGATAAACTAACACTTCAAGATGAATGTTCATGGCCTTTTTAGCACTGTACTCGCAGAAACTAAAATTAAAAACAGAATGATTTCTGACTGAAGGAACCTTTAAATAGGAATGCAAGTATTAACGTTCATAACATTCTCATCGTTAACTAAAGCTACCCCAGAAGTGAATCGTTACAATCATTTTTCAGAAAACTCTATCATTAGGATTGTAATGTACTGTAGTGCTCGTTCATCTAGTTAGTGGGGCTGTTAAGGTTTTTCATTTATATTTTGTTTACATGGTTACATAATTCCATAATCTTGTACAGACGTGAATAAATCTTGCTCTCCAATTTTCTCTTCTGATTCGAATATATTTGGTGCTCGGACCTTCAATAAGATCCAAGCGCCGTAGTACCAATGACGTAAAATCCTGCATTTTAATTGTATTAAGGAATGCCAGGCTTCAACCTTGAAAGAATTTCTTTAAGTGCTCTATAGGTGCATTTAGTGATGACGTACGTAGTGGCGGCTGAAAACATGTCACGATCCAAACAACTCGCCTAGTAACTGTTGCTATAAGCGTTATATGCGAAATTGGTCTTTATTGTTAAACACGTTAAGAGCTGTTGATTGAGCTATTTGTGGTATTTGGTCTAACTGAAACTATTTTAATTATTATTTAATTACTGTTAAGCCCAGGAGGTTGTAAAAACTAGAAAGTGTTCATAGTTCTCTTGTATTTGAAGTGTTAGTAAAGATGGCTCAAAAGCACGTGTTAAAGTTATCTTCTATGAATAACTACTTCAAAGATGAGATGAAACTTATAGAAAAAGGCGAAAATGCGTTAGAGTCGGGGCATGTTTTGAATATGAAGTACAATGACGACACAAAAACTATTAATGGTTCAGTGCATGCTAGCATGAAAGACAAAATTTATAAAGTTGAGGTAAGTTACATTTAATTACTGGCAACTTATCCTAATCTAACTAAATGAAATTGATTAAAAATACTAAATAATTTTGATATTATCTCTGTTTTCGTAGATATTTTTGGATGGGGCTAAAAATATAATTAAGTCGACGTGTACATGTCCACGTGGTCAGGTTTCCTGCCACCATGTTGCAGCAATGGGGTTGTTCGCACACTATAATGTATCGGTGACTGATCAATCCTGCAGCTGGTCTGCACCAAAGCAAAGTGCTGTTGAGCAGGTGGTAAAAACTATCGATGAGATATTTCCACCAACAAGAGAATACAGAGCTTCGAAAAGGAATGTTACGGAGCAGGAAATTGAACATCTTCGAGAACAATTGGCATCGTTTGGAGGTTCAGTAGGCTTTACCTGGCTCTTAGCCCCCAAACTCACATCACAGGAGGAAAATGTGGTAGTAAATATTGCCGATGTAATTTTTTCATTGGACTACCAAAATAGCCCCCAAAAAACAACCTATTTTGAAGAAAAAATTTGCGTTACACCAGAACAAGTGTTGCGAGTGTTTCAGAAAACAGTAGGGCAGTCTGATAATCCTCTGTGGCTAGTCGCTAAAAAGTTTCGACTAACGGCCAGTTCATTTGGAATGGTCTTGGCTGCCTGCAAAAGAAATAGTTATCCACCTTCACTTTTTAAAAAACTTACAGGTACATTCCGAAACTGTTCTAAATTATGAATTTGCTAATATTTTGTAATAAATCTTTATAGGAACGTACAACTTGGATGGTGTGAAAGCTGTACAGTGGGGACGACAACACGAAGTGGATGCAATCAACGCTTTTACAGCAGCAACAACACTCTCCGTTGTTTCAGCAGGATTGTGGCTCCATGGTTGTGGATATCTTGGTGCTAGCCCCGATGGACTTGTAGGCGAAGAAGCCTTAATAGAAATTAAATGTCCTTTTAAGTATCGGGACTCCGACTTAAGACAGGCACTTTCACGAGACAAAAATTATATATGTTCTTTTGATGTCGAAACACAAAAATTTGTAGTAAATGAATCCCATGAATATTTTCACCAAATTCAAGGCCAGTTACATATATTAAATAAAGAACTCTGTTACCTAGTTATATGGACTCCTCGTATGTTTGTAGCACTGCATATAAAAAAACAAGAAAAGTGGGGGGAAAACATAGATGTGCTGAGACACTTTTTTATTAATCGTTTTGTCCCGCATATATCTAGTTCTAGTTGAACAGAGTTCCCTTATTTGGGAATTTGTTTTTGCTGAGAAATAAATCTTTTGAAATAAAATACCATTTTTTAAGTTCTTTGAATACATCCACCGAGGCCAGACTTAACTCCTTTAATTAGTAATTCTTAATTGCAGTGAACATATTGATTTATTATAACTACAAAGTATTTATACAGAATTTAACAATAATAATACATTGAAATACAAGTTGTGCTAATAAATTGTCATATAAAACCAATAAATTATGGAAAATTTACATGTGTAGAATCATTGTACTGTAAAATGCATTTAATATAATAATAATTTTAAAACGCACTTGTTAGCTACTAAAAATCACATGTCTGCACCCTGTTCCTTATAATATATTTCCACTTCTTTTATTAGTGGAAACTGGAAATTTGTTAAAGCCCCACACACTTGCCATATTTTTGTTGATACATGCATCAGATTTTGAGGAATAAGGCTTAAAATCTTATATGCTTTGCAGCGACGAATTGCTCGCTCTACATGTATCCTAGCACGAGCTATATTCCTTGTTTGAATAATTTGTTCTTCTGTGAACTGTGGTTGCCACAAAAATGGTGGAATGTTCAGTGACACACCAGCAGGTAAAATATCACTAATAAGGAAACCCTTATCCGCAATTATTAGGTCTCCAGGTTCAAAGACACTGAGGACACCGCACTCTTGTACAATTACCTTATCGGATGTCGAACCTGGATAGAGTGGACTTATATAAGTTACCACTCCATTGGGTGCTACACCAATAAGTCCTTTCAGTGTGTTTCTGTGCTTGTAGTGGCTGTACGTTTCTCTTTTATTTTGTAGCGAACACGGAATTTCAGAGAAAATTTCCGTACAGTCTATAACCATCCTCGTGTTAGGAAAAAACGAAAAACAGTTCGGCAAACAAGCTTGATTATTGATTCTTGATGGCACAGACGACATTAACTTGCAAAATATAACTTCATGCAGTAAATGTAACCAGGTAACAAAAATGTTAGTAATTGTCGCTGTACAACAATTGAATCGTAGAGCCAAGTCTTTGTGTGGAGGGTTTTGCCGCAGTTTGTATAAAGTCAGAAACAGTTGATCTTCTTGGCTGACACGATCTACGTTCCAACCTAGGTAGTAATTTTTTTCAATGTTCTCCAACAAATGGAAAAGGCTTAAAAAAATAGTTTTATTTGGCAGTCCAGTATATAACACCACTAGATCTTCTTTATTTTCTATATGTTTAAAAGAAAAAGTAGTTTCTAACTTCTGCAATCTTTTTGTTACATCATTCAATTCTTTCTGCAGCAACATATTCTCGGCTTCCGCTAGTACACTACTTGTCGAGGATGATGACGATGGCTGATCTTTTACAGCACTACTTGCGGATGACAGAACTTCTACGTCTTCTAATCGAACTGCTTCGTGAACAAGCACCTTATTAGTTCTTCTGTGACACAAAACATGACTTTAGTAAATTGTATTTTACATAACCCACTTACAACTTACTTTGCTTTTTTTTTGCCAGGTGGAGAAGGAAACTCTAGTCTTCGGGTTACATTATGCTCAAATATTGTTGGCCCGTTGTTCTTTAACCCATCTTTAAAATGGCAACTGCACAATCTCGAACCATTATTGGGTTCTCTATCTGCTCTCCTAAATGCAAAAAGTTACAAAAATACTGAGTAACGTCCTCAAAACTTAAAAATCTGATATTTAAAAAAGTATCAACATAACCTAGTTTTTTACCTTATAAGTTTTATCCACCGTCGCCTTTCCGCTGGATCCTTTGGAAACGTAAAAAACTTGCACGTATGTTTCTCATTATAGTGCTTGCAATCTGGCGCAAAACACATCATTTTTAATGCACAAAAAAAACAGAAGTTCAATGTTCGTAAAGCTTAAGCGACACGCATTAAACGACTCCTTAATGAACTCTGTAAATAAAGCTCAGAATTGACTGTCACACTTGCAAGCCCGTTACCATGCAAGTTGTTTGGATCGCAAAGTGGTTGCCAACAGGTCTAACTACGTCACACTAAATACTTCTATTGTATGTATAGGATTTACAACTTAAAATGGTAAGCAGATGTTGCAGGTGGTTTATTGTATACTAATTGCAATATCCTACTTGGAATTTTGGAAAGGTGGTCACATTAAGAAGATAGATTTTAAATGGATGTATTTGTTGGTACCGGTCACTGGTCACAATAGGCGGGTGGTCACTATATAGGAAATAAGGTACATTAAAAAGATAGGATTTTGGCAGGGACCGGGAAAAACTGGTCACTTTAACCAGATGGTCATAATATAGAGGTGGTCACTTTTGCAGGTTCTACTGTACTTTTTTTGAAAAATCACTGAAACGATGATGATTTATGGTCTGCTTCGAAAAATATGTACTAAATATGAAGATATGTAGCGAGTGTAGACGCTGGTAAATAGCTATGTAATTTTTTCGTATTATCGGACATTACTATATGTAAAAGAAGAAGACTCGGGTGGCTCAGTGGTAAAACAACCAGACTTTGGATGTAACAGTCGCTTCCCGGTTCGGATCTCTCCAGGGTCGGAATTTTTTTAATTCCCTGTCTCCATTTGCGCCGGGTATCAAATTAATGGCACTCCTCGTATTACGATCGCACTATAGGAGTAACGAGATCATATACACAAAAATACACTACACACCAGGCAGATTAAGTAGTTTTATTTCAGATGTAAGACAATACTTAATACTTATTACTACTTCTACCAAGATTGGTCGGAGACGGAGGTTTAAGTAATGGTTTTTTATGGTTTAAAAAATGGTTGTTCTGATTTATATTCATCTTCAGAAAAGCACAGAGTATACTTTTCATCATTATCTGTGCATTCTTGAGCTATAATTTAGCAAATATAAGTAAAAATGTAATGATTTTGACAGCTTCATACAGTATTGTGCGAATTAATGTGAACCCAGGCAGATTTATGTTAAACATCGTTTATTGTTATAAAAATATACATAGAGTACTAATTTACTTAACATTTAAGTGGTATTCAATAGGAGATGTGTCCTCCTTTGGCTTGAATTACGGCTTTTACTTGTTTTGGCATAGAGTCAATTAATTTTTTACGATTGTCTTTGATTTGGTCATCTCGGAACCACACCTGAATGACTGCTTCAATCATCTTTGCTTTTGTTGTGCAATCCATTTTACGCAATCTAGCCTTGCATATCGACCACAAGTTCTCAATAGGATTAAGGTCTGGTGAATTTCCAGGCCAATCTAAAATAGTCACCTTCTTGGCCTTGAAATATTTCAACATTTTCTTGGAAACATGACATGGTGCTGAATCTTGTTGAAATAGTGGTTCACCAATTGCATGAACTCTTTCAAGATCTTTGGACAAGCATGTTTCTAACATTGCTTCATATTTATTGCTGTTCATCATGCCTTCGATGGGTATAAGTTTTCCTGTCCCATATATGAAAAACAGCCCCAAAACATCTTTTTTACTGGATGTTTCACTGTTTGTATCAAGTGAGCTGCAGTTAACTTCTCGTCTGCACTTTTCCTCACAAACTTTGACCGGCACCCCTGTACCAGAAAGTGTGTCTCATCAGAGAACAAGACATTTCTCCAATCTTCTTCAGTCCAATGAGAATATTTTTTGGCCCAAGTCAGTCTTTTTTTCATCATAACCTTCGTCAGTAGTTGTTTTTTTTTTGAGGTCTTAATGCTTTTCTCCCTCCCTCTAAAAGTCGAACTGTAGAGTCGTGAATTTTCACTCCAACTTTTTCTAAGTCTTGCTGAAGATCACAGCTTGTCTTTCTAGGGTTCAGTTTGCTATTTCTCAAAAGAAAAGACTCATCTCGGGGAGTTGTCTTTCTTTTTCTACCACATTTCCCAATTCGTTGAACTTCAACTGTTCCAGTCTCCCTTTTTTGTTTGATTATCTTGTTCACAACTCCCAAGCTAACTGAACACTCACTAGCAATATTTCTTTGAGTCATGGAAGTGTGCTCACTAAGTGTAACTATTTTTGCTCTTTTTCGCGGCGTAATATCCATGATGTAAAAAACAAAAAAATCTATAAAAATGTACTGTTTCTCACAAATACATAAAAGCACGTGTAATTTAGTAAAAGTAACTCGGCAAAACGACCGATGTTGACAACAAGTCGACGCAGAATGACAAGTTGTATGTTCTGTATAGAAACAACTGTCAAAATCGCCATAGCAGTGTTGCCATCTTAATACAATGAAAAAATCTTCGATGTTCACATTAAGTCGCACAATACTGTACTAAAATGTAAATTTGTGAATTTAATTCTTTTCTTTTGCGAAAAATATGTTTGTAATAATGTCCTTGTGTGTGTATAAGGAAGCTTTGTGTTAATTTTGATTAACATTGGAGTTGTTTTTAATAATTTATAAATCATTCATTGTAAAATTATTTGTCAATTTCCTAAAGCTTTGTAAGATATATGCCTTGCGAGATATCGAAATCTTTGAAAAATTGAAAGTAATATTTTGGTCTATGCCAATTTGATATTCAGCTCAAAAATTATGTAAATGCATAAGCTGTCATATGCCACTTTCAAATTTACTTGCAAAACGTTTATAGAGGTTGTAATTTCACCCCCTCCTATAATAATCAGCCATTATCAGTAAAGGGAAATCTGTGTCAGTTTGATAATTAGCTCTAAAAATTATGTAAATGCAAAAAGAGAATCGCAAAAAGTGATTTAACCTGTAGTTGCGTAACAGCTTTGTTTCGAATCTTATCTTATTTCTTTTAAAGTTGAATTGAAAGAACAAAAGCAACCATTTACATAACATTACATATATGTAGTAACTTTTAAAAACGTAAAGTCTGATATTATCAAGTTATTTGTAATTGTTTAAAAATTAATTGGAATTTAATTTTATAATAATTACGAAACTTTGTACATTAAAACACCTTACAGGAAATTGAAGGCTGAAATGCATTTTATATCGTTAATGCCAAATGTAAAGCTAAAAATAATTTTTTTAAAACTAAGTTATGTTTTATAATTCAAATGTTTCGGTGAAAAAGTACAGATAAGATTTGATCAAAACTGTTACGCAGCTACAGGTTAAATCATTTGTTGCAGTTCTTGACTAATATCGTTTCGCAACATTATGTTACCGAATGTTTATATACACCTCATACTTATAAAGTGCAATTTTATTTCAATTTTCACAGGATATTGGATCATAATATATACATGTCATCCTAAAACTAAGATTACCTGAATAAATTACAACTCAATGGCTGTTTAGGAGTTGTCCTTCTCTTCAGCCGACCGGTATAAAGTGCAGGAAATAATATCAGTTTCAGTAAAGTGCTTGATAGTACAAGATGTGTGATAGTGTGTGTTATTGTTCTGCGTTTGTTTTTCATTCGTCCAGGCCGTTAGGGAAGATCAAATCCAGTGGACTTGAAGGTAAAACATAACATATTTTTATCAATTGTTTATAGGCTTATTGGTAACAAACAGGGTTATCAAAATTATACCCATATTTTCTAAAATAATTCAATTCGCCGATATTCATAGTATTACATACAAAGCATGCAGCTATAACTTCATGATGTATCTGGGAATTAGTAAGAATGGTAATACCACAGGATATTTCAAAATTACACCGATTTTCTCCAAAATATATTTTAATCCACTACACAGACATTGCTGGTGATAGTACGTAAAAGAGACGACCCTATAGCTTTAGTGATTGAGGCTACAAATTAGATTTTAGGTACTGCATCACACTTTGAAATGTATGAACAATATTTCTAAGAAATCCGTTGGAATGAAGTTTGTAACTACTTAGTCACTCCATTGTTACTTCCTCTAGGATTTCCGCGATTTCATTCCTGTGGATAATGTTCAATTATATTTCATTTTTATATTTCTATAGGGTTGGTATCGTGGCAACGGAGAAAATGCGAGGGACTATATGGAGGTGAAGAAGAGGACAACGCAGATAAATAAGGTAGGTCCCACGGCGTTGGAAGGCGTTCCAAGAACGCAAGACTTCTCTACGTGAGTGTTTTTTTACTATTCGAGCGTTAAACCTCGTTTTAGGGAAAGCTTTGGTGATATTTGTCGACACCTCTAGACAATTATGTTAGGAAGCGAGCGTATTAAATTAAGAGATTTTTAGTAAGTTATTTTATTTAGACAAGCTTTTTATTAGATTAGCTGTAGCAGTAGGCATGTTTGCGTTTCTAGAAAATTCAGCAATGCTGTCTAAATGCTTGCTGTTTTTTATAAATGATCTTCAATATTTTAACAAATTCAAAATTCTACTTTGTAGCCCTAGACAGCAGATTTTATTTTGTAAATTTCTTACGATCTAGAATCGGTTATTTTACTAAATAGCTTTATTAAAATTTGTAGGTATTTATTGCATTATCCACTTTAGTAAACAAGTTTCCGAACTAACTTTGTATATGATTGCGCTTGCGGCTTACTTTTCTGGTTTTCGTGATAAGCAGAAAAAATCATAAGATTAGGAGTTTGGAAAAGTATAATCCCAGTTCTTGTAATATGTAATTACTTACTTTAACTGATAATTGCCATTTAAAAATAAATGTTTTGGGAAATATAATGAGTTCCCAAATGTAGTTAAAAAATTCATAACAATCATCTTGAACTAGTTGGATACCAAACGACAAAAAACTATTTATATTCTGTATATAAATATGTTGTAGCAGATTAATATTTTGTTCCACGTTAATATTTTCTTACAAGTTAATTTAGTATATGATAGCAAATACTTTAATATATTAATACAGGAAACTCATATAAGTTTAGCATGATCAAATGTGGGACATTGATAGTGGCGTCACCTAAGCAGTTCGATGGGCAAGTTTCAATAAATTTGGATAATAAATTTACAGATTACTGTTTTAAATTCATGTTAATAAATAAAAACCTAACCCTACAAAATGTTATAAACTTAACCACTTATTTAAACGTACAAAGTAAAGTAAAATATCATAATTATCAAATATTTTTAATTAAATAAGGTTTTTGCTATAGTAAAGTAAGGTATTTGCTTTAAATGTGCGACAAATGTTTTCGACAGCTGTCAAATACAAATCTTAGTGGCCCACCAAGCCGCACGGAGCGCTGCAGTCAGTGTCCCGAGATTTTCGGCGAAGTTTCCTGTATTAATATATTAAAGTATTTGATGATAGCTTATGCATTTTTGAATATTAATATGGCACAGATTTCCCTTCACCGGTAATTTCTGATTATTATACGAGGGAGTGAAATTACAATCCCAATGAAGACTTTGCTAGTAAATTTGAAAGTGGCTTATGATAGTTCATGGATTTACATAATTTTTGAGCTAAATAGCAAGCTGGCACAGTTTTGCAGTTATTAATAATTTACGCGTAGAAGACTAGGAATTATTACAGTTAATATCTTGACATGCGATATACCACAGGTTACAGGACGTGTTTTTGTTTATACCCATGGGTTGAACCAGTGGGGAAGTATTGACCAAAATACTTGTTAGGTATACACAAATGTCGGGTTAATGGCCAAGGGGCAAAAAAGAATAGAAACTATTCGATTTTTAATCAAGCTTTCGAAATAATTTATTTCTTCATCAGGATTCTGGAATTCCAAGAACCAATGTTAACAATTTATAAAAGTTAGGTTAGGTCTTACTTACAAATCAAAGTTCTAACATTGGAATGACTTAACTTATTCTGACACATCTGTGATTATGTGTTAACTTATGGTTAATATGTTAGACCTCGAGTACGCGCTTTGGCGTCATTCCAATGTTAGAACTTTGATTTGTAAGTAAGACCTAACCTAACTTTTATAAATTGTTAACATTGGTTCTTGGAATTCCAGAATCCTGATGAAGAAATAAATTATTTCGAAAGCTTGATTAAAAATCGAATAGTTTCTATTCTTTTTTGCCCCTTGGCCATTAACCCGACATTTGTGTATACCTATACCCATGGGAGCATTCATTTTAGCGCAATCTACTTTTTTCCTGCCTTTATGGTGTTTGAGAATTTTCGGCAAAACGGTTGCTATCTTTATTACTCACTTCACATATGTTTAACAAGAATGGTTCCGAAGCATTTGGATTGTATTACTACTATGCGATTTAGATATCTTACCGTTGCTAGCAACGACAAGCTAAACGTTGTGCCTAAACTTAAAAATAAAAAACCTCTCTTTCCGTATAAAAAAGAATTCGTAACATTTTGCGGTGATTGGCAGAAATTTAAAAGTTAGGTTGGAATTTAGTTACAGAAGGTAAGTTCAAAAGTGGGCTGGGTTGGATTAGACATTAGATCATCAATGGCTGAGCGAGTGTATCTTGAACGTAAATTAAAAACATGTCTACTCTCTCGTCGTTATACATTTCGATTTGTATGACAGTTGATAATAAATAACTACCAATATTTTAAAAAGACATTTTTCGTCTCACTCTTGTGCATAGGCAGCATCTTTCTCTCGTGCTCCTCCTCAGCGCTAAGATAGAAACACGGGGGACCTACAGTTTAACGACAGAAATTCCAGAGAAGGTTTTTAGCATTAATAATCTACGTTTGCACACTGGATTCGGAATTTGTGAATGGTAGGTTGCAGCATAAGATTTTTCAAATGTGCGTTGTAATGCTGGGGTTTCCAACCCGAGCCAGAATCGACGTTTTGCTCAGACAGCGAGCGCTCTACCAACTGAGCTACCACCACACTAAGGAGACCTATTTTTGTAAAATAGGTTGCATAAAAACATATATGAAGGCTCACTATCTTACGTGAATAACCCTCATAATTGCATTAATACTTTTAATGGCTTTGAAGTGGGTAAGGACTAAGGGATATGTCAGTAATAATAAAAAAAA
>JABXWE010059880.1:0-10631 GCA_014611495.1 Limonius californicus
ACTCCAGTTCTACGATATTGTACCTATATTTATTTATAAAACCGTAAAAATAAATTGCGTATCGATTACATTTGATATTTAACGTATGTATCGGCTGAAATGCTCAAGGAAGAATAGTTTTTGTGGATATCACGTGAAAACAGAAACAGAAATTTCTGTGACTAACCAACGTGGAGGTATTAAAATTCTTTATTTTTGTTTCTTGCAAATTGTTCTTAGAGATAAATAAGTACACATTTTTTTTAAATACTGCTTATCTTTGTAAGAAATGTTTACCTTATTTTGTTACACATTAAACAATTAGTAAAACCATATACATATAAATATTTTAAAAGTCTGTGTTGTTAGTTAAAATAACAACATTTCGAAAAATATTCCTAGATTTTCTGTAGATAATAATATAATTTTGAAACTCGGGGTTTATACAGGGTGGTCCTAAAACAGTTGCTCAAAACAAGAAAAAAAGTTCATATGAAGCTGGGTCCGAAAATGCAGTTACGTTCGTTTGATTTAGCCGATTACTACTTTATTATTTCCCGAATACAGCTTTTTGGGCCATTTTCTTTGTTATCCTAGAGAAATGCCGATCAATATTTTATCTACGCTTCCGTTTCCGTTTCCTGGAAATTTCCTGCCCTTGAGGGAGCCCTACATGTTAGTTGTTCTAGAATTCTTGTAACATATTTCATCATATTATTATCACTTAAGATCTCCTTTCGACCCGGTTGCTTGCTAAGACCTTAGCGCCGACAAGTATTGCAAGAGCGGTTTGGGTTTCCATGGGTGTCCATTGCGTGAATTTACGTAGAACTAAACAGTGATTGTTTTCCTCTGTTTACCAGTGCTTCGTTGGTAACTAGGAAATACAACAGCTTAATTCCCTTGTAATATTAAAAACGGGGCAACCTTTGGTTGCCCAGGGTTTGAATACTCGTTAAGGTTAAAGTTTAAATAATTCTGTAAACTCGAACGTCGCTGGCTGCGTAGACCTCTGTTCGTTAAAATAAATATCACAAGCCAATGGCGGCGAGCTCTTTAGTTTGGAATTCCCAACACGCTTGTGTTTAGCCCATAGTTTTTTTCTTGCTTGTTCTAAACTATACTATTTGTGTGCTGTATTTTACTCAATAGATTTGGATGCAGTTAGAATGTAGTACGATCTTTTATTCTGGTGTATTTTATTCTGTGCATAAGCTTTGTAGACATTATATACAGGAGGAGGCATAATAAAGGTAATTTCGATTCCCGTAAGCTGCTGGATTCTCGGCCCTCCTACGAGAACCTGCATTCAGCTGTAACCTGGAGGGTGGCACCCATTAACACGGCAACTAAATTTTTCATAATAATGGAGTTATCTCGAACGCGGTTGGGTTTATGGACTTTTAACAGGGCTACCTTTTTGGATATTTTTGCGTACCGAGTCCTTTGTCAGCAATAAGAAGAAGAAAACAATGTAAAAGATATTGTAGAAAAGGTTCTTACTCCTCCAATTTGAGACGCCCCTAGTGCACTTATTAAAATGAAACTAGACTCTAACCTGAAACCTTAGTGAGTAAGGTATGCACATAAAATTATAAAACTTTGGTCCTACTATTACGAGGCTTGTTCAACTATTCCCATATTTGATCAACTTAGCCCTGAAAACAAAAGCAATCATTCAAATGACGTATGTTAATGTTGGTAGTGTTTGTAAACAACACATTAATAAGTTTCTGGCGTTTGAATTTCATTCTGACTTTTAAAAGTTCGATTTTGAAATGACGTTTGTTGTTAAAAATCTGTCCAAGTTTGATCAGCGTGCAGTCCTACAACTTTTATGCGCTGAGAGTGCGCAGCCATTGCAGATTCATATGCGAATGCAAGCAGTATATGGAAATGCATGTATTGCGCACCCAACTGTGAAGGAATGGTGCCAAAAATTTAAGAATGGAGAAGAGATGACTATAGATGACCCTCGACCAGATGCACGGTGTACTGCATTAACAGAAAATAATATGGCATGTGTGAAACGCCTTATTAGAGAAAATCGTTAAATTTCAATTAGAGAAATTTCAGAAATTGTTGGTGCGAGTGTAGGATCTGTCCATAGTATTGTTCGTCATCTGGGTTACAGCAAAGTTTGTTCGTAATGGATTTCTCATCTCTTGTTGAATGAACAATAATGGGCTTATCTCTGTAGCACCTCACAGCCTGTAGGCACAATGGCTTTCTTCTGTCAACAGTTACTGGTGACGAAATTTGGTACCAATACAACGAGCCATCCAGTAAGTTATCATCGATGCAGTAGAAACATTTAAGTTTACCACCACCGAAGAAGTTTAAAGCACAACCTTCTGCAGGCAAGGTGATGTTAACATTGTTTTCGACCATGCAGGACGCTTGTTGATAGAATTTAAGGAACCTGGAGTAAATGTCAATGCAAATCTCTGCAATGAAGCTTTGAACAAGCTTCATCAAGCAATAAGACGGAAACGTTCAGGAATACTCACGCGTGGGGTCATTTTGCTACACGACAATGCTAGACCTCATGTTGCTAATGTGGTAAAAAGAAATCTTCAACGAAAGAAATGGAGGGTTTTAGAACATCCACCCTATAGCCCGCACCTATCGCCTTGAGATTTCCATATTTTTGGACCACCGAAAAGGCGCTAAAAGGTCGGCATTTTGAGTCTGACGCAAAAGTACAGATAGTTGTGGAATATCAGCAGTCACAAGAATTCTACGAGCAGGGTATACATCGGTTAGTAAAACAGTAGGATAGGTGCTTTAACAGTGACGGTAATTATTTGTATTAAATTGTTGCATAAATTATTTATAAAGCAAAGATGGGTTTCAATTGAACACACCGCGTACTATATTTATATGCAGAAGAGAAATCGGACAAATCTCACTTTAGAATGCTGTAACTCCATAATGAATCATTTTCGGACCATTGTATATAGGAATTTTTTTCTTGTTTTGGTGTGGAGAAATCGCTCCCAACGTTTGACCACGCTGTATGCCGGAAGCTTTTTTTATTTAATTTGACTTAATTATATAATAATAATTATAATTGCGCGCCAGTGTGGTCCAGTGGTTAGAGCACTTCGAACCCCCGACTCGAAACTTGGCTGGCGATCTACCTAGTAGCTTTAAATCAATGGGTAATGCGGTTGTCTAATATGTGATGCTCACCACATCACCACCATTCATTTGGTACGCGATAACCGAATGTGAGAAGAAGGTTACGGGAGCTCTGACCTTCCGCCTTGCAGGCCAAACCCCTTCATGAGATGTAGAGCCTCACCATTATTAATTAAAATTGCGCATAATCTAAAAATTCTAAAAACGAAAATACAGATCACCTTTGAGTAAAAATCTTAAAGGACGCATCTTGTTGTTAGATAGATATGGCTCTTCAACTACCTCTCATTTCCGTTCTAATTAACGTAACAGGAGACTTCCATCCCCAAACAAATTTATATAACGAACAAAAATATGCTATATATATATTAACGACGCACATATAATAATCTCCGGGGAAAATGTGTAGTTAATACGGCACAAATATAAAACGGGAGAAATCAAAAATATATACAAGGTGTCCTGCAAAGGTTATATGGACTTATGGTCTATGTTTTGTTGTTATAATGATACAAGATACTTTGATTTTTTCAGTAACACTAACCGTAGTAGTTTAACATTGTAAATGGATTGAGGTTACAAGGTTACGATTAAAATAAATGTTCGAAATGACCTCCTTGCACCTGAATACAAGTTTCTGCTCGGCACACTGACGATTTTCAAACTTGTTCAAAATTCCTTGCGTGCTTCTAATAAAATCGCTGGCATACACTAAAGTTTTAAGATACTCTCCAAGTTAAAAGTCTAAACCTTATCTTCCAATCCATCGTTGAGGATAGTTGCTATCAAGAAATTGTCCTGCAGCTAATGCTAAATGTGCAGGAGCCCCATCATGCACAAACGAGGAATCACGACGTACTACAAGCAGCGCATCGTCTGAATGATCGGATAACCGATCCCTTAAAAACAGTTCATAATTCTCGCCAATAAGTCAGTTAGCTACTTTAAACGGTCCAATCGGACTATTACCTAGTATACCACATCATATATTAACTGAAAATTGTCTTGATTTCCTGAAAAACGAACAGTGTGTGGATTTTCAAATTCCAAACATAACTGTTGTAAAAATTAAAAAACCATCTCGGGGAAAGCAAGCTTCGTCTGTATAACGTATGCGGTTAGATAATTCAGAATTCTGAGCAAGTTGTTGTGATAACCATTGGCAATAGAGGAATCATTGATTGTTGTCTGGTAACTCTAAAGCGTGCACCATTTGAAAATGGTAAAGGTACGTATAGCTGTTGTTCGCTAAGTAGGTACTCCCCATAGAATAGATTTAGAAACGTTTATATTTGCAGAAACTTTTCGCACACTAGTTTCTAGATTGTGAAACACATTATCTAAAATTTCTGCTTCAAAGTTTGGGTTTCGACGCACATCTCGACCCCGATCAGCCGTATGTGGTTTGAATGTTCCAGTTTCTTTGAATCTTTGGTCATTTGATAAAAATGTCCATATATCCACAAACGATGATTCGGATATTTTTTATGATACATTAATAGTGCTTCAGTTCCATAGCCAACACCTCTACATAAAGCAAGCTGCATAGCAGCATATTCTACAAAGGTGTAATCCATTTTGATAGCAGGGGTAAATATTTGAGCGCACACTGACGGGAGCGTCGACCATAAGAATATATAAACTTTTTTGTTTATTTTAAATCACATAAACGTATTTTCAAATTTACGACATACCTTTGCGGTACGCCCTGCATATGTGTAATATGCTCAGAAAAGCTATTTGTTAGATAAAATTTACCTAGAACAAAATACTGGTATGTGTGGTTTCCAAGTCCCAATACTACATTAAAAAAATTTTGTGTGACTTGAATACTCTGTCCGACATTTATACCCTGGCTGCTCTGACAGCAAATCTTAGCAAGTATTGATTATTAATATCTTCATAGCCTTTTTTACTTCGGGTAGTATACTTTTTGGTAGATCAATTTCAAACAGCGAGTTTAGAAATTCTTGAAAACCCAAGTCATGTGCTACTCTCTATGAAAAATGTTGTTTAAAGATCTTTTGGTCTATTGTCCTACCACATGACAGACTAACATACACGAAAGTTATAAAGTACGAAAACATGTTTGATAACATTGTAATGCGAGGTAGTAATGGTTTTATAAACGAAAATATACAGAACGTCGATGAAAATACTATAAAAGGGAGATTAGGGGATTGTACTTTCCACTTGGCCCAGTGGGCGTATGCTTACAGAACTACTTAAGGTGATGATTAAGAAGGTAGTCGCTCTCACTGTTGGTGTCCTGGAAAACATTTCAAGCAAGCATAACTTCACAAGAACATGGAGAATACGCACGCCAAGTTTTCCCGAAAATACTCTAATAAAATGGAAAAGTAAATTCAAGGGAATATAACACGGTGCTAATATTTACTTAATCGCTGTACGGTAAAATATTAATAATAATAATACAATTAACAAAGAAATAATCAATAAGCTCATAGGCTTTATATCTAATTTTTACACGGACAAAACCCGTCCTCGTCGCTTCAATTCCCATTTTTCATTAAACATATGATAATTGATCCTCAAACACCACTTCCTTCAGAATTTTCAGAAAATTAATAGGTATTTGACCATCAGACGGTGTCTTTAAAAGGTTTCGTATTCAGTTTAAAGAACATCGTAAAGCAACTATAAAAGGCATATTTGTAAATCTCCAACATTTTGACTTTCAACTACGAGGTCGATGTTGTTGTATTATCGAGACGTATGGAAGATTTATTGAAAAACTGTAGATTCCTAGATAAACCTTTGTTGTTGTCGGTGGTCCTCATGAGAATAGTATCTTAATAATAACAACTAGGTAAAGTTATAGAAAATGCAAAATCTACATGCATACTCTTCAAAATATTTCACTCCCTAATCAGTTCTTTTCACAATTCCTGTATGGGCAATTTATCTAACAATAACATGAATGTGCAGTAATTTAGAGGGTCTTGTAGTGTTAAGGCTTACAGTACTATATAAACAAGGATGTAGAATATTTCGATAATAAACATCTACGTGCTTTCCTCAAATAACTTTTGCATAGATACGCTTGCCAAAAGCTGTTTACAGAAGAAGTATTTCTAAGGTGGTTGATAAAAGTTCAGAAAATTACGAAGCCGTGCTTAGTTTCTCTACAGTTCTATTAAGTACTTTTGGAGGTAAGGGTGAGCTTTAATCGGATGAGCTTATTTTTGAACGACCATTTATTTGGTTGTCATGGCGATGGCTGTCGAATAAACCACGTTTGAGCCATTATTAAATGGATGTCAAGCTTGCTAAAAAAACGATCATAACTGAGAATATACTACACACATATTACTCTACTAAATAGCTTCATTTCCATGTCTACAACCAATCCACAAAGAGAAAAATATTGATTTTGTGGAACTGGTAAAAAAGTACTGCTATTTTTGCAGATAAGATAATAATTTAACATGAATGTATTTATACTACCATTGCGACTATAACTAACTTGCCTTGCAATAAATCCGTGCTGCCTATTGTTGTCTACATTTTTATAAATGGATTGTCGATCCTGAAAAGGATCGAATCCATATAAATCGGATTTAGATTTTGAAAATCCCTTCTCCATCCTCTTCTGCTTCAAGAAAGAGGAATCAAGAATCATTTTATGGTTCTGCAATTAAGAATCCAATCCAGTTCTCAGAATGCAAGATCAATTTACAGTTATATAATCAGAAATGGAATCGAATTCTCAAAATTGAAAATTGATTTACGCTTTTAGAATCGATATTCATAGTGCGATTAGAACCGTTTTTCAGTTCTAAGGAGAGTTGGAAAACTGACGCACATGATCGTTTTTCGAAAAAATTGCATTTATAACTTACCGACATTACCAATTATAAAGGCGGTATTTAAAAACTAAACTAACTATTCGATCTTCGATTAATGAATAGTCACAATTGGTTTAACCGATTATGCTCCGAATTGTACGATATTCGAAATGTTCTAATCGTGCTTCTAATTCCTTAGTCACCTATAATTTAAGTTCAATTACATTAAAAATTGTAGCGAATTCCGCGCGTGGTTGGAAGCAACCCACTTTGCATTTTACATTTCGGAAGACAAGGTAGATTTACGCGCATATTAGCGGAGTTTCGAAAAATTGAGGGGGAGACAAAAATTTTCGACGAAGTCGAGGAACGACGACGATTGAGTATTGAAGTTGATCGGACATACACGTGCAACGTGTGTTATTATTGTAATAAATCGTTCACGATTTGGAAAATAGATTTTCGATTTGAAACATCACGGCACAGGAGGTGTTCCTTCGTTGTGGAAATCAAAACTCCAGAAATTAGTAACTCCAATCTAGTAGTATTCCGGTCAAGCTAAGAGTTCTTTTTTTTTGCCAGTTAACCAGCCACTGATGAGTTATTTAGTAATAGGAAGATTGTTCAGTCTAAACTTTTTTCAGACTTCGAAATTAAGTTACGTTGTAATTTTAATTTAGGCAAAATACGCTTGGGTGGAAAGTCTGCTGATAAGGTCCACTAAGACCACAGGCATTGTCAAGTCCGTTGGGCTAGTTTTTTCCCTCAACCGCTCCAAGCGCTGGTGTTGGTGATAACATCGTGAAACCTGCTTGCAGAGATAGACAGCACACTTGCAACGTGGAAGTGGATTAATATTATTTTATGCTAATATTTTTGAGGACGGAACATTTGTAAATTTATGATTGTCTTGTTTTATTATATAAACAATTTTCGTTGACGTGATTGTAACAGGGGCTTGTAATGCTGGGGAACTAATTAAGCATACACATACTTTAATTATTATTATACTTTTAATTTATTATATTGGGGAACAATTTTACGTGTGTATGTATAGGGTACTCCGAGAGTGGGACGACATTGCGTTTTTATAGTTTTCAGTTGGAATTGGTCGGTTTTGTCCGCGTGATTTCGCTTCGCGAAGCCTCTCGAACGTGATTTTGCGTTAGTTACCTAAGATTTTGATGTACAAATGAGCACAATTACTGTCCTTCATTTGTTTGGGTGTTGCCCGAAGTTTATTTAATTAATTCTTTTCTACGTAAAATTGGGACTTTATTTATTATATTGGTGTGTTGGGTTATTCTCAAATTAAACGAGATTTGGTTCAACCTGTCTTTTCATTATCGACGATTTATATAAGCTAAGTTTACATAAGAAGCGCTACGGAAATAAGGTAGGTGATTACCCATCTAGACGGTCCGACTTCCCTTATTACACCTCGGACGATGTTAGTAAATGCATAGGTCGGTGGCGCCTATTATTTATTTGTTTAGAATCCACTCCATCTTCGATTGGGTTTCCCGGGATACTAACATTGTCAAGTTATTAATTTCCTACTGGACCAAGGGCGTAGCATCGAGAGGGTTTTTACATTTCATCGAATATTTTACCAAATTTAAAATAGGCGTGACAAAATCCTTTTAATAATAATTGGTTATATAAAACGTGAACATAAGTAAATCAGCTTGAAATCACATTTCAAATACCTTTTTTGTACCAATTAGTGACGATAACTAATAAATAAACGAAGCATAAAATTATATTACTTGTATTACGTTACATGGTCGGACGGTACATCCTATCTTACATGTTTATAATATTAGAAAGAAACTAAATACTACTAGGCAATCACTAACATCTAATTTTAATGCATTTTTATCGGTTCCTAAAAAGGCTTTAACGGCTAGGTATACCTCATGTGTTATTCCTACTTGCAAAATATTTAATAACATTTTGCTGCGCTATACGATAGCTTTATTTATGTATATACAAAATATTTTAAAGGATATTATTTCGTGTAAAATTTAATAGATAGGTAGTTTTGAAATGTTTGGAAATAATTTTAATCCGATGAGTATTATTTTATTTTAAATCAAATTATTATTGTCTCTCATAGTTTAGTGACTGTAACCGTAAAAATACTGACCTTCCAAAAACAGTTAATTAATTAAAACAAATTGTTGAAAAGGACACACGGTTTTTAAACTTCTGTGACCTGATAAAAGTTTGGAAAGTTTACAAAATATCAGTGTACGCCTTGGCAAAGTTCGGGTTTCTGTGAATTTAATGCCATTTTCATGTACATTTGGAACATGGAATAAGCATAGCTTCACACTTAAAACATTATAAGTTATACGGGATATACGAAAACTTACAGCAACAAGATTATTATTATACATTGGAAAGTCTATGGCTTTTTTCTGATTTGAAGTATCGGCCGCAAATCATCAAGAATCAGAATCACAATACTGAAACCGGGTTGTATTCTAATCTCATCCGATTTTTTATTCTAAAATCGAATTGCTAGGAGTTCCTAGCAAAAAAGGTTTGAAAATAGATTTACCTTCGTTAATTAACGAACTCGAAATAGGACGTGTACGGGGTGGATGATGATGGAAGTGCACGTTAAGGTAATGGCCCATATTAGTAGATTTGTGGTACACGAAGTGACCCAATTTGTCGTCGGGACGGAAACCAATTAAGTTGTCTGAAACGGATGTTAAGAACTTGGGAATTCAAGTATTATAGGAAGTTATGGAAGGAATCCTGTTCAACACATGTAAATCAGCAATTAGGTTTCATTTGTGATGATGTCTGTTCGAATCTCTTCGATAAATTTGGCATCCAGGGTAGCGAAAAGGGGGCATCCCTAGCCGCAGTTGAAGCTTATTCGTAAGCGCGCAGAACACGGAATAAAATGCATGCGTTAAACATTTTTTGGTGACACAGATAAGCAAATCTCTAAGATACTTGTTAGAAGTAGCATAAAGTATTTTACACAAAGTAAGAATTAACATTTAGATTGCTTAACTAATTTAAATAGATTTTTTTAAATAGCATTGTACCGTGAGAGCAATAAAAACTCAAGTCAAAGACACTCTTGGAACTTTAGAGTCTTGTCTTAGACTAATTTGTAAATATAAAAATTTAGGCATTATAAATATTTTTAACCGTCATACATTAATAATTGACGATTTACATTTCTATGTTATTTATTTAATTATTTAAGAGAAATTTAAAATTAACGCTTTATGTTGCCAGTGTTTGTCTATACTTTTAAATAGCTATATTCAAGGTTACATTGCCGTCTCAAGTGTTCTGTGGTCCCTGAGGTCGAAGTAGTAAAGTTATGAAGTTATGGTCGATGTAAATAAACGTTTATTTGAAATAAAATTGTTGCATACATATTTACAAAACTAAGTAAATAAAGGAATTTACAAAAGATGTTGTAAATGTTGACAATTTTTCTCTAAACGTAAATGCAATCTTCCCTTGAGATTCACCAGAGTGTCAGGAGTATGTTCATGTAACTTTTGTGAAATAACATTTTGTAAATCTTCTACATTCTCTGGTTTATTATTAAAAATATATTGTTTTAGATAAGGAAATAGAAAGAAGTCTGGTAGTGTAACATCAGGTCACCTTGGTGAAAACAAATGTCTACTAATTAAAAGATTATCATAAAATGCCTGTAAC
>JABXWE010059883.1:0-11734 GCA_014611495.1 Limonius californicus
TAGACGTCTTTTCCAGCATGAAAAATAGGAGAATGGATTTTATGTACAAAAAATAGGTAAGATTTTTCTTGTGCGCACCCTCTTTCTTAACTCACGAGCCGCCACTGGTTGTGATATTAATTTTTTTGTATTTTGGTACATATGGTACGGTAGATATAATAACTCAAAGCTAATGGAATAGTAATTTCTTAAATATTGAATGAATTGAATTATAATTATATAACCATGACAGAAAGCGCCGAAAGTTGCAAAAGCGATAGCTGATTTAGAAGTATTCGTGAATTGAAGATCACAGATTTGATACCTAAGAATAATTGTTTTTTTGTTTCTTATTATGTATATTCTTATTTAAATAACCAATTTTACCAATTATAAATTGTGGTTTACCCTAATGGCGAAGTTGTTACGCGAACGCAAAGCTTCCCTCGTACACACTCAATGCCACAGTTTGTACCTGGTCTTATTTTTCTGTGCTTGTTTTGGAAGCTGCCGGGAAAATACTCCCAGCATTAGCATAAAAACGCTTGATTTGAAGATAGGCTCTGTCAGTCTCATGTCACAATTTTTAGAATTTTGCAGCAATAGGTTTTAACCCAATCCAGATATCAAGTGTTCCGCCCTTACAATCGGAAGTGATATTAAAAGATAAAATTTTTGTGAGTAAGTTCTGTTTGAAAGGATTTGTTTGATTAACGGTGTCTTCATTTCTGCCGAACAATTTACGAAAGAGCTAGACTTTGCTGATTGACTTTGCTAATGTTCCACATCTTCTAGTGTCAGAAATATGCTTTTTTCAATATTGTTTCTTAATGTGTCGTGCTATAAACTTTAATCAGCAATTTTCTAGCCTTCCTGGCACTCTGAAAGATTGGATATTTGACATAATAAATAAAATAAAATTACAGTAGGTTTATTTACTAACCTTGAACCTTGAACCAAAAGTAGTAATAAGCTAATGTGATACTACGCTCTGTATTGAACGGAAATTGTGTAAAGTACACATTTTTGTAAAATAGTTAAATATTTATGATGTGTACTCTACCCCAACATTTCAATTTTCGCTCCTCTACTCCTCTCATCAATGGGTTTTCATTCAATTACACTTTCCCACTGAAGCAGTCCTTATATGGGAATATAAAATTTAAAAAAAATTCTGCTATAAGAAGACGTTATTTTTAAAAATATGTAATTTTATATTCATCGCAATCTACAAAACAACTAAATATGGTATTCTCGTGCAGTCTGCATATTATCATAATTACTGTTTCGCCGTTAAAATTTAATTACCGGTGAACCTGTTGGCGGTAATGATATTTCTACAAATGTTTATTTTGTAAATTGGTTTAGTGGCTCATAAAACGTATTCAAATTCGATGTTTGAAAATGCCCTAAATTAAGGGATACATCGTTTGAAACGGCAAACTCCTTTCAAAGTTTATTTAAGAGAAGTCATAAAAAAATTCCCAGCGTTGGATAGCCTGTTTAGGGATTCCGCTTCCTTACAAGAGAAAGTTTTCCCGTGGAGCTTATAGACTATAGAGGATTAAAAAGGAGTGGAAAATCGTCGTAATGGAAGGGTTGGAACTAGGTGCTGTCTAACATTAAGAGGAATTTAAATCATTATCGAGGCTGGTATGTTTAATTTGGGCCTCTATTACAACTTAAATTAGTACGGCATATTGATTTATCGATTTCCGATACAGTAAAAGAGTGAATAATTTATACATGGACGGAACATTTATGACGTATTTAAATATGTGTCTTGATTATCTGCATGTACCTAGGCATTTCTTTTTATTAATACGTGTTGTTAGGACTTAATAGCCATGCGTGTTGTAATGGCAATTATACAGAGCGATTCAAGGCAACCTAAACGCGATCACTTTGAAACATAACCCACCCCTATCATTGATTAGGCAGTCAGCAAGTACTTTGTCAAAGGAACCGCGGTTCAGTACTGCTAACTTCGCAAATTATGATCTAAACAAAGACGCACAATATTTTCGAAAGCCCCCCCCCCCCCTGGATTGCAGTATTTGTTTATTGCATTCTGTTTTGTTGCAAGTTGGTTATTAATAAGTCCACTTTTACAACAAACTTCTTTACCTCAAAATCGTAACTTTACATGTATGTGTATCCCACTTTATATATTTTCTATTTTATTTATATACAGTAAAACCTCTAAATCAAAGTGGTAAGGGACAAAATAATATTCGACTGATGGTAAATTGGAACTTGGGTGGAACTGTCACCGGATTTCGACTAATTGAGAGATTTGACTAATGGACGTTTGAGACAAAATTCGAATGTAGTTTGGATGTGTAGTATTCAGGCTTCAACAAAGAGGACGAAGAGGGTAAAATTTTCACCAACGATTTTTAATCTGCATATGTCTCAACAAGGATAGAACCACTACTCTTTTTTGTGATTAATAAGATAAACAATTGAGAATTGGCATAGGTAATATACGTGTGGTGCGGAGTTGGCAGAGCTATCGCTTTCTGAGTAAAACATCAAGTACAGTTTGAGTTCGATTCCCCTGCATTACAACGGCAGCCTATACAAATCTTGTTGTGCAATTCACCACACATAATTCTCCAAGCTAGTTGGCAACCGTATGGAATCTTAATTCCAATGACCGTGTCTATAATTTTTGTAGTTCGAATTTAACTTTAAACTGTATTTCGGTCGTGCTTCCACCTTAGCGCGGCGGAGAAGCACGTGACAAAGTAGAAGCCAGTGTCTAGCGGGGGGATGTGAAAGGCTGCTAACAATAAATGCAATAATTTCGATCATTGATGTGATTAACAATTTTATACCATTTTATTTTAAACGCAATACCTTGTACATTTTTACTAGTGTGGCTATAGGACAAAATTTTATATACAGTGGTGTGAAAAAGTTCACCCAAGAAAATAATAACTTCTTGAAGTTAACAGTGGCGAAAATCCCATCCGAAAAGAAAACCCCGTTCCAATTATCGGATGAAAAACGATATGAAATAATTTTTCATCATAAACAAGGCGCTTCCAGTCGTGAAATAGCTATCAAAGTACGGTGCAATCAATCCACAGTTATTGAAGTGATCAAAAAATACTGTGAGACGGGAAAAAAGATAAACCCCGCAGTGGCCGTCCAAAAAAACCAGTGAGAGACGGATCGCGGTGGGCGAGCTTGGCAGACAGAAGTCTTAATTCACTTCTACGGTAAGACGGGGACTTAAACCTGGACTTAGGAGTTGCAAACCCCGGAAGAAACCTCTCCTATCAGAAAAACAAAGGCTCCTGGATTTGAGATGGGCAGAGGATTATCGCCGTTGGGCCTCAAAACAATGGCAGTAGGCATTATTTAGTGATTAATCTACCTTAACATTAACAATCATGCTGGAAACACATATGTTAGAAGATTTCCTGGAGAAGAATCTTCACGACAGTGTGTTGTGCTTACAATTAGACATCCAACCTCTGTCATGATATGGGCCTGCATGTCTACTGAAGGTGCTGGTAGACTGGATGTTGTATCTGGCATGATGAATGCAACCAAATACACACACTACAGGAGAAGATGCTGCCTAGTGAAAAAAAGTTATTTCCTGACAAAACCTGTATCTTTCAAGATGGTAATGGTCCTTGCCACAGAGGACTGAGATTGTTCATTCTTGGATGTCGACCAATAAAGTTAAAAGAATAGATAGGCCAGCACAATCCCCGGATCTAAATCCCACAGAAAACTTATGGCAGCGGATTTCTAACTTTATTTCAAGAAAAAAGCCCACATAAAAAGTCGAATTAATCGATCTCCTAATTGATGCCCGGTATCGCTGCATTACGAAAGAAGAAGAATTTACCTCGCATTTAAGTATACAGTAATATGCAGTATGCCACATAAGAAATGTATTGTCGGTTCCTGTAGAATTTGGAGTGGTGCAAAATTGCTACTATCGTCAAACAGTCTAATTTTCAGCGCGTAAACTCCAAACCAAATATCGTTTGTTTATCATAATAAATAAATAAAAAGAAGGTCCTATCCTCTTTGCCACTCGGTTTATTAATTTCGTATCCCTTCCAGGTGACTCAACTTTTTTTATTTCTGCAAATACCTTAGGTGTGAAATTTTTATTGGAGGCCAGTCGAGTAAAAAACACACCGTGTACAAAAAAAAATACTTCTCCTAAGTGTTGCACGCAAGATTGTATCTACAGCCGCTTAAAAAAGGTATTTTTAAAATTTTGAATATTTTTTATTTGCCATGTTGACGTTTTGGAAAATCTAAGGAATCGTAGGTGCCGTAACCTGGGTACTGATTTTGCTTGTTTATAAATAATGCTTTAATTGTTTATACGCGTATTTGTAAATGAAGAAACAATAAAGATAATTTAATTTAAAATGTCTGATACATCGGAATCTTCGAATGTATACGAGTCAGCCGCTACCGTTTTGATCATTATTACTTATAAAATCAAAGGAGATATATGGAAATACTTACCAACAATTTAAATATTTGTGTAAAGAAAAAAGAGTAAACCGATAATAATTGATTTACATTTCCGCACTAGTGCGGAAAAATACAACTTTTCCTAACTCATATGAATATAGAAATCAAAGACTTTTTTAAACGGCAGTAGAAAAAAATATTTACATGCTTCAATGCAGTAGGTATTTGCATTATTAATAGTTTGTGTAGGGTAGCGAACAAGCGTTAAAAGAAGTAATTTGCAACTTGGCTTAGCTACAAATTTTACTCACTAGCTTGTTGTATATCTAGTTACTTTTTCAAAGTACCTTTCGCAATACTGTCGTATTGCGATTGCCACACAAATAAGCTTCTGAAATTGGGCAAAATAGTGTTTTTTTAATTTTTTTTTAGTATATGTTTATTAGACTGCTTTGGATAAGATGTAGGTATTTTTGTAACAGCAGCAGGTCTATCGAAATGCTGAAGATTTACCTACGTATCAAGGTTAGATTTATGTTGAGATTTCTGTTGCTATCTCCATGAACTAAGGAAAAATTCTGCATTAACCTACTTAATGAAATTGTACAGATATAAGTAGTTTTTCGCATTCTAAGACGGCGATTAGCCAATATTAATTGTAGCAACTGAATGTTGTAGCATTGCTCAGGTGACCTACAAGCCAAACTGCAACTTTAAGTTGCTCTTCTAAAATCATCTCATATTCTATTTTGTTTTTTATATATGACAATGTTTAGGCGTGTTCTAGTTACGTATAACCTACTTTTGCTGATCCTTTTTGCGCCTCGAAATATCGAATTGATGCAACATACTTTGAATGGTTACAATGTTTCTTGAACTCGTATATCAAGGCGCTGATTTTGCATTTTGCACGATTCTCGTGGGAAATTACGTTTTCAGGAAATAAGCACTACCTGCGTATACGAACACGTATTCTGGACAATAAACGCTCTTACTGAAATTGCCTTTTCCTTTTCAGCCGGTTGCACTGTGACGCGATATTTTTTAGCATCATGTAATGTAGGATTTTATTATTTTGCGTAGTTTTTGTTGCAATAAAAGTGATTTTTCACGCACTTCTTCGAATCCCTTTCACCGTCAATTCTAAATTTGTTTTGTTGTCAGATTTTATGCTCGAATCTGGAAATGGGAAGTGATTTTCCCTTTGTAATTTTAACAGCTTGCCTCCAAGATAGAAATATATATATATTCCTGGTAGCTACATTTGCATCTCTTGCTGGGGAAATGAAGCGGAAATTTAATACTTTGTTCATTGAACGAGTAATTCAATATTAATGAATTGTTCTTTTTCGTTTTGCCTGCAATCTTTTCTACAACGACGCTGTGCTTCTGGAGATATCCGTAACTCCTTGTTCGCTATCCTCGGCTCGGTTTCCGATGTTATCATAATTTCATTCTTTCAGAATACTAATGAAGCCATACTTTCCAGATTACTTTTCTCATTTTTTAATCAGCCAAGACGCTCTCTGGCCAAATATTTTTAAACACGTCCGTGTTCCACTTAAAAATTCATTATGCAAATTTCAATTTTGTTCGCGCTCCTCGTAAAAGATTTTGTCAGATGTGAATTTATTGCCCTCTGCGCCAATTTATTCTTTGGTGCACCTGCGAAATTATTTTATTTTATTTATTTCGACTGGTTCGCCTCTTCTCCGATCGGCCGAGTAGTCTTTGAATATGGAACTGTTTCTTGGCCCTGAGCGCTATATTATCAAAGGGAATTTGGAATGAAAAATATTCACAAGCGAGATGGGCTTTAACAGCAAAGACGACAGATAAGTGAAGCATAAATTGTAATGCACTCGCTTCTGTGGAAAAGGTCGGCGATTTTGCCTTTGATTTCTTTGTAAAGAGGCGGATTTATGCTCACGAGAATTGAAATTTTTGAACGATTATGTTTGCAAGGCGCTAAATTGAATATTTTGTATCTAGTCGGTTAAGTGCGGTGTGGGTGGATGAAAGGGACAATGCTACAGTTGCAAATTTATGCTGTTCTACCAGTTCTCCATTCCCATTTTCCTCTGATGATATGAAGTGTTTGCGGGAAGCACTTGGATTTTTTGGTATTATTTGAAAGAAGTTGCGTCGCTTTTGTTGTGTAGTTACAGGTTTGTGTGCACTAATATGACAGTTAGTTTCTTTTTCTTGTAGCGCGTCTTGAAACCAGGACGATTTATAATTTGAATCTAAATAAAAAGGTTTTCTTGAAGATGCGGAAACGCAATACCGCATTGTAAAAACCACCACTCAAAAGATTTCTTTTGAAATACGTTCACGATCCAGCATTTTTTGCTGAAAGTATTCATGTAAGGAGCATGAAAAAGAATAACTAGCGGCCATATTGTAACGCAAATTTATTGTTTCTTTAAACAGGATCAAGAAAACAACGAGTGCTGACTTTTATATATTACTTTATGTTTTAACTTCTGACAGATAATGCTAATAACAATCTATCTTCACAAAGCTACATTACTACTATATTTCAAAGGACTGATTTCCATTGCCTATGGCTTTCAACCATCCTATTCGTGGTTGCAAGCAGCCGGCAATTTTAATAACAAATCGTTTTGGGAAACAAAAGAGCGCGTCAAATTCTATGAAAATACAATAAGTAGAACATAATAGGTTCTCAAAACAATCTTCTGGTTAGTAATAGAATTTTGCGGATGTAGGTAATTACCAGAAAATTTCGTTAGCTGTTGAGTATCCAAAGACCATATTTTGCAACTTGTGCAGTTTGATTATACAGTAAAGTCAGGTAATGACATTGAAATGGTGCAGTTAAAAAGCAAAAATAGAATTATTAATAATCCTATATGTTCGCACCACAAAGATAGAATTGCACAGCTAAAATCGACCATTTATACACCGATTATTTGTCTGGAGGTCTGGATATCAGAAAATAAATTGTTTTATAAAATGGATTTTAGGTCCATAGCTCCAACAACCTTAGTATTAAAGTAAAAAGAATATTCTTATTGCAAGAGGAATATTACCAAAAATGACCAAAACTTTACTTCTTAATTGTTGAAAACGTATGAGCTAGGTATTTATTTAAGGGACCGCGGTGGTCGAGTGCGGGATCGCATTGGCACTCGAGGTCACAGTAAATGCAGTTGCTCCGTTGAGGCGATCGAATCCCGACTGGGGCAACCGCATTTGCTTAGTTAAGTTTAGGGTGCATGTTGCATGAATGTTTAGTGTGTAAGGGACGCCCGCACCCCCCTGAAGTAATGCGAAAGCGGTGCCGGGGGGGGGGGGAGACGATAGTATGAATGAGCAAAAAAAAAAGGTATTTATTTAAGACTCGTTTGGCGAGGTGTAAATATAAAAAATTAAGGATGTCATCTCTCTGTCCTACATATATTTTGTATAAGATTTGTTGTATTAATTAAAAGAAAAAAAAAACGTTAATTTATTGTCTGAGCAAAATATCACAACTTATAAAATGTTAACGGAATATGGCGTTCTTAATCTTGGAAGTTCTAATTTCTTCTCTTTTAATGTTGAAAAAGTTATTAATAGTTTTTTTTTAAGTGCCATTCAAGAGTAGCGGTATTTAGAACATCGAGTTGAAGTCAGATTTTAAACAACCACACCCATCTAGCAACACTCCATTTTTAAATTAATAAATACAGGCTTATTTCCCTGACCATAAATTTAACTTTTTTTTTAATTTCTCGTTAAATATGATGTGCTAGTTTTGCAAATTTTTTCTCGGAATTTGTTTAAGTAAATCATGTCTGGGATTCTCGTAATATTTTCTACGTACACGTATGTTGTGAATTGAAGCACTATATAAGTATACAATTTGGATTGTTAGTTGGTTAGGTAATATGGATAATTGGTAAATCAGTAAAGTGCCTGCTATGATCAGTTCTAAACTGAATATTCACTCAAATATATATGATATACGTAGGTATATAATTATATCTATACTGTTATCTAAATTAATTGTAAAAAACATAAATGATAGTGCTATTTACCTTTTGTATTTATCTTGTATTTATTGATTTTATTAATTATACATACAGACAAAATGTCGTACACGATATATTTATGCAATTAAAGTATATGCTGCGATATAAAAACAACTGTACTGTATTATTGGTTGTTTATGTTAACTAGGACTACTTAGCTTAGAACATTATGTAGCCAAAAAATTGTTTTATTTACTTAAAAATTATTTTATTGGAAATTTAGGATTTCATTTCATTTTGCGGTACAGTGCAAGTGCGATAGTTTTTATTGATAATTAATAATTATAATCTCAACACAACACACATTTCTTTGCCAATGGGACCTTTAAGATATGAGAAAATAATAATTGAAAATTTGACCCAAAATTGTTTGAGTACCGCAGCATCACAACAAAAATTTGAGTTCAAAGACATGTTATGCAAATGAGAGTAAGATAGAACTGCAAAAAAAATTCTTATCACCTGCCACAAACCAATACTATTAGGTAGGTCAGTAATTTCTTTCAGTCTGTTGTTGTTATCACAAGCCAGACAAGTTTTTACGTGTTTGTTGTATTATTATTATTATTATTATGACGTTTTATTGAGGGACCAACATATGAGCCCCACATTGAAGCGACAAAAAATATGTTGTTACCCGTAACAAAGATGATCTCCCTTTCATATGTAAAAAATTCCAATATTATTACATAAAATGTTGAAATAACACAAAGGGCACACTTCATACATAAACTTAGAACTCTTATCTTAGGGTTTATAATATACATTTTGATAACTGCTGTATAACCTTTAAATTCTTGCGCTGGTTAACTGAACAGGGCGAAGGATACAAGGTAGTAAACATGAACTTATAAAATATGGATGCGACAAAGAAATAAATTAAATGTTAATGGAATTATCTACGTTTTTTTCGTATAAAACGTAAACAACTTTAGCAATTAAATGGCAAAGTTACATGACATAAATAGTATGGTCTAATTTAACAAAGCACTTCCAAACGAAACCACCTTTTCACATAGAAGCACTTGCTTATTTTCTTCTGATGTTAGTAAAATTCATTAGATCAAATTAGGATGACACTCCTGCGCCTTGTTGATCTTGAACTTCAAAAAGAATGTCAATTTCTAAGTTCCTCGCAGGAAAACCTTGGACTGAGAATTTTCGTATTCGTAAAATCGTTTCACAAGGTAATTAACCCAATGCTTATTACTTTAGATGTTCAAATATTACCATTAAACTCATAAATACGTTGCACCTTTATATTTTGTTTTTAAATTGTTAACCTCAAACTTGCTTCCCTTTCAAGTTGTTGTTGATTCGATGTTACTTATTTGTTTTAATTTTTTAAATTACCGTGAAGTTTGTGGACGTTTTAAACGTCAAATGCAGATACAAGCAAAATCTATCGAAAAGAACAATTGAAGTCTACTGACGCTACTTTAATACTCCGCCCCAAATTCTCGATTTTCAGCTAATTTGCCGAATTTTATCCAGTTGTCACACAGATAAGTAATAAATAACGTTGATTTGAACCTATTGACCTTATTCAAACAGGATATAAAAAACACACAAAATTACAATCATAATTGACTCTCCAGGCGAGCATATGTTCATGTTGAGATTGTCATGGCAATTCCCCGTTGTTTTTCTGTTTTTTTTTAAGTAGGCGTGGAAATATCATAATACAAACAAAAATAAGTACATTTTACAAAAAAAATCATGTGACTTTCTCAATCAATGGGAAAGCAGAATGAAATTAACATAAATTAATCAAATCTTAAATATTTAAATAACTATTTGAAAATATTATTTATATCAAAACTGAAATTATAGCTACATTCCTTATTTAAAAAGAAATGTTTTGACACCTCACACGGCTTATCAATTATTTTTTAATAAAATATTCATATTCCTTTTAAATATAATTCACCTTAAATTAATAATATTACAATTAATGATTATCTATAAGGGCAAAGAAGACGACAGCACCGGAGGGGTAGGAATACTCATACATAAACGATTAGAGCCTCATATTAGAATTCTTAAAACAATATCAAACCGGGTAATATACGTAATAATACAAATAAACAAGAAACGCACTATGAAAATAGTGCAAGCGTATGCTCCGACAAGTAAGTACGAAGACGAACAAGTTGAATTATTCTACGAAGAAATATCCCAAAGTATAGCAGAACATAAATCAGACTATACCTTGATAATAGGTGACTTTAATGCTAAAATAGGAAAAAAGGAAGATATGACAGAACAATACATGGGTAAATACGGAATAGGACAAAGAAATCGCAGAGGAGATATGCTAATGAACTTCATGGAGAAAGAAAGTCTGTACAATATAAATACGTTCTTTCAGAAAAAAGAAAAGCGGAAATGGACTTGGATAAGCCCGGACGGTAAAACAAAAAATGAAATAGACTTTGTATTAGCGAAACAAAAGCATATTATCGAAGATGTACAGGTTTTGAACCAGTTCACGACCGGCAGCGATCACAGAATAGTAAGACCCAAAATAAAAACAAATGAAAAACTAGAGAGGAAAAAACGTCTCGGACAAATAAATACACGTCTCACTAGTCAAATATTGGAGAACAAAGGAGAAGAATACAAACAACTATTAGAAATAAACTTCTCGAATAACATACAAGGAGAAGAAGACACCATCAACGAAATCAACAACACAATCGTCAGTACTATAAAGAAGACAATAAAGGAGATCACTCCCAGAAGTAATAAAAAAGAAGAAAAACCGTCCCAGGCTACAAAAAATATGCTAGAACAACGACGAAAACTGATAGAACAAAATAAACGACACACAGTAGAATTCGCGGAGGTGAATAAAACTGCAAGAAAATCGGCAAAGCAAGATATTTTAAACTATAAAACTCGGTTTGTGCAAAATTTAATAGAACAGAATAAAGGATTAAAAGTTTTCAAAAAAGCTAATGCACGGAAGAGACAAATTACCAAACTAAAAAATGAAAATAGAGAAACAATACACGACAGAGAAGAAATATTACGAAGAACTGAGGCTTTTTATAGAAACCTATATGATAGCAAAATAGGAAATAAAGACGTAGAAGAACAGAACAAATCAAAAAAAGAAAGGATAATAAACGTTAATTCTGAAGAAATACCAGACATTGATTGTGATGAAATTAAAAAGGCCCTCAAACAAATGAAAAGGGGTAAAGCAGCGGGGGAGGATGAAATACTAGCAGAGATGCTTAAAGAAGGAGGAGACA
>JABXWE010059885.1:0-21286 GCA_014611495.1 Limonius californicus
TATGTAAGTCGGTAATTTGTTATATATTCCATTGGTATAAATTTATTAACGCTTACAATTTCTAGCGCGTAGAGGTTCAGACGTTAAATTACTGTAATGTAATTAATAGTGTTTTCTAATAAAATCCATGTGTTCTATAAGTGTATCTCATTAAATATTTATAACCTCATCTACACCTTCACAGGATGATTATTTTATAGAACTTGAGTAACGAAACTGAAGGGAGAAGATTGATTGATAACGATTAACTGATTTTGTGTAACTGTTCATGCACTTGATTATTTAATTATTATGTCAATATATTACACTAATGATTGGGTGGTGCTAGTTTTAAAAGTCGAAACAAGAAGTTTTCGGCTATCATTTAATGATAATAGAAAACTTCTTGTAATTCTGGGCATTCAATAAATTGGCGTAAAAGAAACCGTACAAAAAATCGGTATTAAATTGTACGTAATAAACTCCTATTCCTATTTATGTATTATTGACTACTTATAAATTGAAAATATAAATTTGGAATTATTACTGGTGTATTTTTAGGTAGCAATAAACTTATCTTGCATAGTTAAGACACTCTAAGATCACAATTCCATCATCAATAACCAGTACTAAGAAAAATACTTGGTTTTTAGAATCTTCTAAGGCACCCACAGGAATATTGTATAAGTATATAAATGTACTTTAAATGTAAGGTACTGCCAAAGTAAAGAGAAGTAGTGTCAAATAAAAAAAATCTATTTTATACTTATATAATACAATGCAAAATTATGTGGACATTGTATTACATGTAGTTAAGAAATATTACATACAAAACCTATTCCATTTTGGTGTAATAAAAACTTACATCCAAAGATCATTATTTGTTTTCGTTTTATCGTTTATTTCTGAAACTTTCAGCATCATCAGTTGATATACGTGTTCCAATTTATTTCTGTAAATTTAATGTTGAAAGATTTTCTGTAAATGCCTGTAAGTAACACAAGCTTGTTAATAAGTTATTATTACGTTCAAGTAATATTTTTCGACTGTATTATTTGAATCATTCTGTACATCTAAGTAGATTAAATGTTCCAATGAAATGGAAGCGTAGGTATATTGTACAATTTTCAATATAACCTATAAAATCTATTAAATTAAAATTTTAGATACTTCACGATAATATTCCATCATTGTTAAAACTTGCATATTAGTGAGTTCCCATTGCAAAACTAGTCAAGTGTATCATTTCTTGAACTTCAGGTGGGTAACTTTTAGAACTGTTTGCTGACCCAATGGAAATACGAATACACTTTAAATGTTTACTGTTCATTTTAGAATTCGGCGTTTCAATATGGATTATATAGTCAATTTAAAAGATGAACTTAAAAGTGAGAATTTGTTTCCAACTACTATGAATATCAAAGAAGAAGTCTTGCCGCGTAGGTTGAACACAAATGGTAGATTAATACGATTCAGTAAGACGAACGTCAATTTTAATACACAAATATCGGCTAAAAAAAATTAATTTCGCTTGTGCTAACATTTATCACTATGAAAATATTTTAGTTTGAATGAAATCTGTTATTTTTTGCCCGAAGGGGGCAAGATGCTTTAATGATTGTATTAATTGTGTGCATATGAAAACTACACTGACCGGCAAAATTATCGCATCACTTTAAAAAATTGGTTTAACATGCGAATAACGCATCATAAAACGAATAAATGCGTGAAATCATGTTATTTATTATTAAACTTAAACAGATAATCAAAAATTAAGGTAGGGATAGAATAAACAAAGCCGCCTTTCAGTAAAACTGAAAAAAAAGGAAAATGATCAAATTTTAAGTTTACATATGTTTGAAAAACGTCGTAAGTTTTTCAAGTTTTTTAATTGTCTAACACATTTAAATGCATGTTCAATACCTTGTGTTGCCTCCTCTAGCTTGAATAACCGCTTGCATTCTACGAGGCATGCTCAATATCAAGTTCCGAATGGTTGCTTGATCTATTGCTTCCCATTCTTCAATTAATGCCTGTCTTAGTCCATTGCGCGTTTGGGTACGATTTGCACGAGCTTTTATTCTTCGTTCAAGCTCGTCCCAAACATGCTCTATTGGATTACAATCTGGGCTTCTCGCTGGCCACACCAGTCTTTCAACATTTAATTCATTAAGGTACTCATTGACAATTCCAGCTACATGTGGACGGGCGTTGTCGTGCATTAGGAGAAAATTATTGCCAACAAATGGTGCAAACAGGTATCACATGAGGTTCCAATATCTCTGTAATGTATCGATTCGCATTTAAAGAACCACCATCGATAACTACGAGATCCGTTTTGGCATGCATGTTGATCCCTCCCCATACCATTACGGATCCACCACCAAAACCTTCCCTGCTAACCATGGTACATGCCGCATACCGTTCTCCCGCTCTCCGCCAAACTTTAAGACGTCCATTGGGTGAATTCAAGGCGAAACGAGACTCATCCGTGAAAAGTACACGGGCCCAGTCATCATGTTCCCAATTAATGTGATTTCGAGCAAACTGCAATCGATTTCTTTTATGCAATGGGAGAAGTAAGGGCCCATGTGCTGGTCTCCTATTAGTTAAGCCTCCTTCCTGCAGACGCCTACGAATTGTTCTCTCGCTTACCATTACATTACGAGTGTCCCGGAGGGCGCTCTGCAGCTGCGGAGCAGTCAGGTGCCTATTTCTCAGCGATGATAACACTACAAATCTGTCATCCACTTGCGATGTAGCCCTGTGTCGCCCCTGACCACTCCTACGTCGATGTTCTCCAGTCTCACGGAACCTACTAGCAACTCGGGAGATCGTTGATTGGCTGACGTTCAACGTTCTTGCAACGTAACGTTGACTCCTGCCATCATTTAAAAGAGCCACTGCTATTGCAGCTTGTTCTCTTTCCATGCTCTAACAAAAGTGGTTAAAATAGTGATTTAATGAAAACTAAGTCGTTTGAATTAATACTCCAAATTATTCAAGCAGTATTTGTTAAGATACATACCTGGTATTCAAAGAGAAAATTTCAAGAATTTTTACAAATTGACCTTTTTTACTGAAAAAATTCTTTAGACAGTCAATATCGTTGGCCACATTAAGAATATTATTGTTTGACAGATCTAGCATTTTGTTTTCATACATTCATTTGTTTTATTATGCGTTATTCGTATGTTAAACAAATTTTTGAAAGTGATGCGATAAATTTGCCGGTCAGTGTATTTAGTTCTAACTTCACAAAATTAGTAATACCTTTTTAATTCAGTATTTGGCAAAGGAAGCAATACTAGATTTGGGGATGTGTTTTTTCATTTATGTTACTCTTATTTATTAATACATATTTTGTATGTATTGCAGTTAAACAAGAAGTTTCGTGCAAGCAGCAAATAAAAGTGGAATTTGATCAATATGAAGCCAATGTTGATACAAACATCGGTCTGAAACTGATAGATGGAGATTTACATACTAAACATGATGATGAAGATACTAACATCAAGTTGGAATTGTTACATGAGGAGGTAAATATAAAAACTGAAGAGTTCAATAATTATGAAAACCAAACAATGGAGCTTACTGGAGATAAGTATTTTTGGTGTGATATCTGCAGTTATAAATTTTCCAAGGTGGACGACTTAGATCGACATACTAAAAGTCATATTCGAAAAAAAAACAGTGTTAATGATAATAAATTAGCACAAACCAGCGCTCTAAAAGTGTGTATGAAGACTCGGACGAAAGAAAAACCATTTCAGTGTGATCAATGTGATTATAAATCTGTAAACAAAAAACATTTTATATCTCATATGAAGATTCATATTGGGGAAAAACCATTTGAATGCGGATTTTGCGGTTACAAATACAGAAAAGAAGATGCCTTGCAACAGCACATGAATGCTCACACGGGGGAAAAACCTTATCTGTGTACCCTATGTAATTATAAGTGTGGCAACAAGAGTACTTTAAGAGCACATATGAACACTCATACGGGGGAAAAACCATTTCAGTGCAGTTTTTGCGGATATAAATGTAGAAGAAAGGGCAGATTAGACGAACATATAAATATTCATACAGGAGAAAAACCGTTCAAGTGCTGTGTATGTGATTATCAATCTGCATACAAGAGAAATTTACATGCACATATGAAAACTCACACTGGTGAAAAACCATTTGAATGCTATTTTTGTGGTTATAGGTGTACTAGAAAAATTACCCTAGAACAACACATGAATAATCACGCGGGAAAAAAACCATTTCAATGTAATCTGTGTAGTTATCAATCGGCATACCAAGGTAACTTACAGATGCATATGAAAACACATACCGGAGAAAAACCATATGAGTGCGATCTATATGAATACCAATTTGCACACAAGCGCAGCTTGCAGATGCGTGTGAAGTGTCATACTGGAGAAAAACCATTTGTATGCGGTATTTGTGGTTATAAATGTACAAGAAAATATACTTTACAACAGCATATGAATGCTCACACGGGAGATAAGCCTTATCTGTGCACTTTATGCAATTATAAGTGTGGCAACAGGAATACTTTGAGAGCACATATGAAAATTCATACAGGGGAAAAACTATTTCAGTGCAGTTTTTGCACATATAAATGTAGGAGGAAATGTATATTACGAGAACATATGAATATTCATGCAGGAGAAAAACCATTCAAGTGCAGTATATGTGATTATCATTCTGCATACAAAAGAAATCTACAAGCACATATGAAAACTCATACGAGTGAAAAACCATTTGAATGTGATTTTTGTGCTTATAAGTGTACTAGAAAAGATACCCTAGAACAACACCTGAATAATCACGCAGGAGAAAAACCATTGTAATGAAATCAGTCTAGTTATCAGTCAACATACCAAATTAGCTTATAGGCACATATGAAAACATACTGGGGAAAAAGCATATCAGGACGATGTATGTAGTTATCAATTTGCACACAAGAGGAGCGTACAAAACCTCATACTGGGATAAAACCATATGATTGCGACATTTGTGGTTATAATTGTACAAGAAAAAGTACCTTATAACAGTAAGTAAATGCTCACACAGATGAATATAAACTTCCATTCAACTTATGTATTTAAAAGTGTCGAAGCAAGCCCTGCTTTGAAGGAGCATGTTACCACTTGCACCAGTGGTAAAAATGCGGTTCTTATGAATACAAATGTATAAGAAAGAGCATTTTAGAGCAACATTTAAATATACGTACAGAGGGAAAAACCTTTTAAGGGTAGTCTATGTAACTACCAGTCTACTCGGAAAACTCACAACTTGGTCCATGTGAAATCTCCTACTGAAGAAAAACCATTCGAATGCAATTTTTGCGATTACAAATGTACAAGGAAAGGTGTCTTACATCATGTGAATAATCACACAGGAAAAATGTGGTTATCAACCTGTATACAAAAGGGATTTACATGCCCATGGGAAAATTCATATTGAGGAAAAATGTGCGGAAATATCGTGTTTTTAATAAATTATTAATTTACAAGGAAAGATACTTTATGTTAGGATGTAAAAACTTGCACAAGAAAAAAAATATGAAATGTTGTATGATTATAAAAAAGCACACCTAAATAGGATATATCACAAATATAAGCCATGAGTATCTACAAGGGATATATAATTCAAATATTGCACATGTGTGACTTAAAACAACCTATGAAAGCCAACGATGTTAAAGAGAGTGGATGCGACATTACACACTACCAGCTGTACAACTTTGTGACGCCACGCCAGAATACTACTGGTGTCCCACGGTACGAATCGGGTTTATAAATACTTTTGCGCTTAGTAAGTTTAAATTTATAATTTAGTGGCAACATTTTGTGTCATAAAAATGGTACATTATGTGTAAATGGATGCCACAATTCTTTAAAGAAGAAAATCGCTAATGTACATCTTTTTCGGTACAGTTGGTGTCCCTAAGTAGCTTCACGACAGCGTGCGCATGGTGCATCCATTCTCTATAACTTCCTTCATAAAAACATACAGTCTTAGTTACAGAAAATGTATACGTGTGTAATTTTTCCGTTTATAGATTATAAAGTTTTTATATTTATAAAATGCCTGTAACGATTATATAAGGAGTATTTTGTGTCAGTAAGATTCGCTTAGTATGATTATATTTACTGTGTGTGCTTCCAATACTTATATTGGCAAAGTTTACGTGCTTGTAATTTTTCCATAAATACCACCTATAGTGAGGCAATTTATTATTGTACCTGTACACTGAGCAATAGTTCATAAAGACATGTAGTAATCCGCTTTTAAGTAAAATCTTGTTGACGCAATAAATAATAATGAACAAACAGCTATGTGGATTTTATTTAGCAATAAATATACTACTACATCAACAAACATCGATATGCACGACAATTGCTTTAAAGAAACCTAATTTTTGTTTACAGTATTACGAAACTTAAACATAAGTTAGTAAGCTGTTACATATTTTAATGGTGTAAATTAATAAAAGCTTATAATTTCTAAAGCTTAGACTCTATGCGTCTGAACCTTTAAGCTTTAGAGGTTCAGACTTCAAGTTACTGTTATGTAATTAATAATTGGATATTCGAAATATTACCAATTTAATTAATTTGTTAAGCTGATACCAAACTGCTGAACAAAACAACAAAAAAAAGAAGAAGTGAAGGACAAATTTTATGAGGGCTTACCTATATGCAATAAAATACCACTATACAATCTAAAACTAGTTATAGGGAATTTTAATGCCAAGGTTGGTATAGAACTTACATATAAATAAATAACTGGTGGAAATAGTATACATATAAATAGTAATGAAAACGGGCAAAAATTAGTAGAATTTGCAACTATGTACTCATAATCACCATATTGTGTGATTATGAGTACATATTTCGAACATAAAGATATTTACAAAGGAACATGAGTTTCGATGGGAAACCGGTCAACCAGATTAATCATGTCTTGGTTGAAAGTAAATATAAAAAGAACATCAAAGATTGTAGAAGTTATAGAGGAGCGAATGCTAACTCCGATCATTTTTTAGTCAGAGTAAAAGTAGAGCAACAGGCACCAACAAGAAGGAAGCCTGAAAGTAATGAAGTCAGAAGGTACAACGTCAATTCACTACAAAATAAAGACATCAAAACCGATTTTAGAAGGCAGGTAGAGAATAGACTACATAATCAAGTGCATACTGAAAACATCGAAGAAAAATGGAATCAATTACAAGCAGTCATGCAAGCAGTCGCAGGCCAAATTATAACAAAATGTAAACAAAGAAGAAAAAAGGACTGGTTTGATGAAGAGTGCAAAGAGGCAGTGGAGAGGTGCAACAAAGACAGAATGAGTAAAATAAAGAATGGAATCGTAGAAAATGAAAAGCTGTATGAACAAGAAAGAAGAGAAGTGAAGAAAATTTGTAGCGAAAAGAAAAGGGTATATCTGGAACAAAAACAGAAGGTATTATAATGATGAAGAGGGCCAGCTATTGGGAGGAATAGATGAGAAATTGAATAGATGGGCGAGATATTTTGATTCAGTACTTAATTCAAGAGAACAAGACCAAGCGACACACCGACAGGCTGAAGAAGTAGAGAATCAGACCACTGAGGATGAAGTTCCAAATAGGAACGAGGTCCTTTATACAATAGTCAAGTTACGGAATAACAAATCACTAGGAGAATGTGGTATAACAGAGGCACTACTTAAAGGTGGAGAAATGCTACAACAAGAAGTAACAAAGTAAGAAATATGGAAGAGCGAACAAAAGCATCCAAGCAATGGTAATATTACAGAATGTAAAAATTATAGGGGAATAGTTTTACAAAATACAGTGTATAAGATATTAGCAATACTAATTAGAGCGCGAATCAAGAGTATTACCGAAACTATTGTAGGAGATTACCAAGCTGGGTTCAGCGCAAATAGGTCGGTAACTGATAAAATTTTTGCAATGAAGCAGATTCACTATCACCGATGTTTTTTAATTTGGTGCTCGAGAAAGTGATAAGGGAAAATAATATACAGGGAATTTTTCTTTTTAGTATACATAGCCTATGTATACTTTTAAAAGAAACGTTTCAATTTCGCATAATGTGTAGGCAACCAACTATACAGACAACTCAAGCATGCTGTGACCACAGCAATCAAATTACTTCAATGCTAAAAAATAAAATTAATCTTTATTTAGTGTCAAACAATTGTTAGAAAATTTAAATCAGAGGGATGCGTAATAAATTCCCATAAAATAAAAACTGAAAGTAATCACGTTTTAACCGAAGAAATGAAATGAAATATTTTATGCTACGTTGAATAATAATAATTAAAAAAAGTTTGCCATCGCCGGGAATTGAACTCGGATCAACTGCTTGGAAGGCAGGTATGCTGACCATTACACCATTTTGCCGCTTATGTATGTGTTTTGTACAAAAGAAATATAATGTGCACGGAACTTACGGAAACATCCTGTCGATTTTTATGTTTAATAAAGGTGAAATCCTTATTTAATATAAGCACTGCATCAACATAACCTTCATACTCAAATAATTCACAACTATAGTGACGTTTATTTGTGATTTTTAGTTGTCGGTATAGTTGGTTGCATACACAATAGGCGAAATTGACGCGTTTCTTTTAAAAGTATACATAGGCTATGTATACTAAAAAGCAAAACCCCCTGTATATATATACTAAAGGCACAGTATATCTCGACAGACATCAGTGTGTGGCATATGCTGACGATCTAGTACTGCTAACACGAAGGTCAGGAGAACTGAAAGAGGTTTTTCGAAGACTGGAAATGAAAGCCAGAGAATTCAGGTTGGAAGTGAATGAAGAGAAGACGAAGTATATGGAGATGAGGGGCAATGTGGATCACGTTGGACAAGACTTTAAAATAATATCTAGGGAAGGAAAAGACTATAACTTTGAAACTGTTGATAGTTTTGACTATCTGGGGGTGACATTAACAAGTAGAAATGAGGAAAACGAAGAAATAAATAAAAGAAGAACTAAAGGAAAGCGAGTTTATTAAAATCTAAATAAATTTCAAGAGGCGCAAAAATAAGAATATATAGAACAGTAATTCGTCCAACAGTCACATGCGAGACATGAATCCTCAACAAGGATATAGAAAGAAAACTTGACGCCTGGGAAAGGAAGATCCTTAAAAAAATATGTGGTGGATTAAGGAAGGTGAAATGGAAAGAAGGCGGACAAATCAAGAAATAATGGAGATATACAGGCAGGCAAAAATAATGACCATGGCGAGAATACAAAGATTACAATGGCTGGGACACATCGCTAGATTGCCGAAAGGAAGAGTAACGACACTTCTACTAGAGAGTGAAGCAGGCACGAGGCGAAATAGGGATCGACCAAGAAGCAAATGGATGGAGTCAGTAAAGAAGGATTTTAGACAGTGTCAAATCACAGAATGGAGAGAGCTGGCAAAGTACAGAAAAAAGTGGAAAAAGACTTTTGAAGCATTGGGCCACTAGGCCTGCAGAGCTGTTGTATATATATATAAGCTGGTATCTAATGTACAACTATAAGTTGTACCTTTCAGTATGTTGTAACTGTAAGCAAAAATCAGCTCTCGACTATTTAAATGTATTATTGTAATATAATAAAACCTTTTTGTGTGTATCTTAACAATATTGGTTTAAATCAACAATAATAATGTTTCCTATAAAAAAATGTATTCTAGTTTGTGCAATGAACAAATTATATGGATCTAATCTATTTAGCGTAATAAAAAACTACTTACATTTCATGATAATTTTATTTTATCTATTTCAAAATTTACATATAGACAAGAAAGCAAAAAGTATTTAAATATCCGAAAATTAATTTAAAAATATATGTGTCTTGAAACAAGATCTCTTTTGGTAATATGCTTAAATGAAAAGATGTAATTTAGGAAAATGCTGAAAGTTTGGGGAACCAGATAAGTAGACAATTATTACAAGTAATATTTGTTTTAAATAGGTATTGTAAGTTGGAGTACGAAGAATCATGGTTTTAGGGAACTATTGACAAGCTTTAACATAATGTGGGAATATTTTCTTTAAAAATTTCCAGTAATGAGTACCCACATAAAATACCTACGTAAGGATACTAAAAAGGGGTCAAAACTACCTGAACGAATTTTAAATATTATATTCCTCTAAATAGGAACACAGTTATAAGTTACACTGCTTCTTCCTGAACACCCTATATCTTTATAGTATTATATTTTTCATTTTTGTTGTATTTTTTCATTTTAACCTAATTTTTTTAGCTCCTTTGTCTTTTTACGTATATTACTCTGTAATTATATTAATTTTTTTCAACAGATTTAAAAAAAACTGCATTTTCCACTTTGCAATGCATTTCTGTTTAATTCATTCCGTTTATATTTACATGATATTTTTGATGTTGTTGAGAAATCCTGCATTCATTTGTGAACTTTCAGCATTATCAGTTGATATATGTGTTTCAATTTATTTCTGCAAATTTTAGTGTTGAAAAATTTACATTAAATCCCTGTAACACAAACTTGATCAGTTTTTACTTACAGGGTGTTCCTTAATGACGTGCTAATATTTCAGGGTGTGATTCCTCAGGTCATTTTAAGAAGAAAAGTTCATATGAACATATGTCCGCAACGGCTTAAATTTTCTGCTACACGGTGTTGAAAAAAAATTTTTTTAAGCGATATTTTTTATTATTTCCGAAACTACTTTAGATATTATTTTCAATTTTGGTATGTGTTAATAGGATATAAAACCACATATTTTAGTTAGAAAAGTTATTCTATTGCTCCACCAGTGGCGTCCCTGCAAACATGTCCCCTAATATTTTTTACAAAAAAAGTGGTACGCCAATGATATTTTTTCATGTGGATATTTTTTCTGATTAGCCTGGTCAATTCTACATGAAAACGGTCTCTTGCATTTTTCTCGTCAGACGCACCATTCTTGATTAAAATTATTAAACTAAAATTGCTTCATTTAGCAGTATTTGCGAAAAATTTTTGAACACATACATCCAGTTATCTTGGAATAATGACGTTCTTACAAACATCATTTTCGAAACATACTTGTTGACATAAAGTAATGTTTTGTTTACAAAACGACCTCATCGTATTATTTCTAAGATTGTTAATGTTTCATTGTATTTATTTTATTTTTCCGCCGTTTTTATTCGAATATCTCAGAAAATATGGTAAATTATACGAATGCAGAAATGGCGGTAATGCATTACGTGTATGGTCTCGCAGACGGTAATGCAACAGAAGCCAGACGTATTTATCAGGAAAGATATCCTGATCGTGCCTTGCCAGATAGCCGAATCTTTTCGAATATTCATCGCCGTCTTAGTGAAACTGGTTGTTTCCATAAAGGTAATTCGGAAGGTAGACCTCGAACTGTCAGATCACCCGAAATTGAGGAAGCAGTGCTGCAGGAACACATACTATTTCAGGGTGTGATTCCTCAGGTCATTTTATGAAGAAAAGTTCATATGAACATAATTATGTTCGCAACAGCTTAATTTTATTGTGCTACAGGGTATTCAAAATTATTTTTTGCAATTTCATTCTAGTTAAATAAAAGACCTGTTTATTTATTTACTTATCATTATTAACATTGTTAACGTTAAATTTTGATTTATAAAAATTGTTGGAAATGGCCACCTTCACTTAATAGGCATGCTTCCGCCCGTCTTCGCATCGAATTACGCACTCGTTCAAATATTCCCGGCGTATTTCGTATTGTTTCACACGAGGCAACTATTCGCTCTCTTAAATTTTCTAAAGTGTTAGTGGGAGTTTTACACACAGAGTTTTAAGATAACCCCAAAAAAGAAATCCAAACTATTGAGATCAGGGGATCTTGCTGGCCATTGCTGAGGTCCTCCACGACCTATCCAACGATTAGGATAAACTGCATGTAAATGGTCGCGAACAATTGCACTGAAATGAGCAGGAGCTCCATCATGCATGTACCACATTTGATTCCTTAGCGCAATTGGTACATCTTCAAGTAACACAGGTAGTTCTTCTTGGAGGAAATGCAGGTAAGACTGTCCATTAAGGCGTCCTGGCAGAAAAAATGGGCCTATAAGATTATCACCAATAATTCCTGCCCATACATTAACCGAAAATTGCTCTTGGAAATGGGTTTCGGTTACGCCATGGGGGTTTTCGTCCGCCCGTACATGATTATTGTGGAAATTTTGAATAGCTTTCCTAGAAAAATTTGCTTCGTCTGTGAAAATAATTTGTGACTCAAATTGCGGATTTAGTGTAACATTCTGAAGGTACCACCGACAAAAGTTCACACGGTGTGGAAAATTCCTGGGAAGTAATGCCCTTTACATTACTTTATGTCAACAAGTATGTTTCGAAAATGATGTTTGTAAGAACGTCATTATTCCAAGATAACTAGATGTATGTGTTCAAAAATTTTTCGCCAATACTGCTAAATGAAGCAATTTTAGTTTAATTATTTTAATCAAGAATGGTGCGTCTGACGAGAAAAATGCAAGAGACCGTTTTCATGTAGAATTGACCAGGCTAATCAGAAAAAATATCCACATGAAAAATATCATTGGCGTACCACTTTTTTTGTAAAAAATATCAGGGGACATGTTTGCAGGGACGTCACTGGTGGAGCTATAGAATAACTTTTCTAACTAAAATATGTGGTTTTATATCCTATTAACACATACCAAAATTGAAAATAACATCTAAAGTAGTTTCGGAAATAATAAAAAATAACGCTTAAAAAAAATTTTTTTCAACACCGTGTAGCAGAAAATTTAAGCCGTTGCGGACATATGTTCATATGAACTTTTCTTCTTAAAATGACCTGAGGAATCATACCCTGAAATATTAGCACGTCATTAAGGAACACCCTGTATAAGCAACCATTATTTCGTAACCATATTCTTTGACTCATTCTGTACAACTAAGTAGTTTAAATGTTCGGAAGCACTGGGAGGGTAGGAACATTGTACATATGACAATATAACCTATAAAATAACTATATTTTAGAAACTTGACGTAAATCTATCATCGTTTTTATATAATTTATTAATTATCACATTTACACAGTAGTAAATTCCCATTGTAAAACCAGTCAAGTGTATCAGTTCTTGAACGCCAGGTGGGTAACTTTTAGACTTGCTTGCTGACCCAACTGAAGTACAAATACACTTTAAATGTTTACTGTTCATTTTAGAGTTCGGCGTTCCAATATGGATTATATAGTCGATTTAAAAGAAGAACCTAAAAGTGAGAACTTGTTTCCAACCACTGTGAATATCAAAGAAGAAATTTTGCCAATTAGGTTGCACTCAAATGGTAAATTTGTACGATCCATTAAAACGAATGCTAATTTTAATACCACAAATGTAGGATAGAAAAAAAAACATAATTTCGCTTATCACATTTCGTCGTGATTCTTTCTAAACCTCGTATCTCAAAATTCATCATTTTTCAGGAGAGAAGAAAAACTGTATATATTTGTTATTAATAATCTGCAGGTCGGGTTTTTTTGATAGCGGCATGCTATTAGACTAAGACACAGAACTTACGCCTAATTAATAGATGAACTATTATTTTGGGCAAGTTTTGGGTTGATTGTTTCAGATACGTGGTATAGCCATTATTTGTTGTAACTTTTTTCAAGATACGCGTTTTCACACTTGAAAGAAAACAACCTAGATAATTCAGTAGTGTAATTTAAAAATAATCAAAACGTACAAGAACAATACTAAAATGGCATCTACATTCCTTTATGTTTACATACTAGTTAAGAAAAAACACGAAAATTATAGTTTCTTGAAGATATTTGAAATATGATTGATTATACCTAAAGTTTAATCGCAGGTTAAATTTATTAAGAAAAGAACAGAAATATGAAATCCAAATAATAAACTATAATTAACTCTTACAGCTAATAACAAAAAAAGTGTTCTACATAAGTACATGGTTGCTAAAGTTGTAATGGTGTTTTAAGCTTGAGCACTAACTTTCTGAATGAGGGAGATTTTCATAAAATAGATGATAATCCTTCAGAATTGTTGGTTTCAACGCTTGCAGATGGTCATATTTCGTTTTGGAAATTGGAAGTGGCGCGGAATACAATTTCTTCAGCATAGGATTATTCAGAAAGCTTGCCCTTTGCGGCAACATGTTCCATTCCGAATTAAAATCAATTTTATATTGCACTGTCGTCCGAGGTGTGTATTTAAGAGCACGAAGATCATTGACACAGGGATCCCCTGCTTTCTTTCCAGGGCGAATAGAAGTGTAATATTTAATATCACTATAATCGTTAAAAAACCCATGTTCAATATATTTTACCTGATATGGGCCTGGAGGACCTGTTCTAGATTCCTTTATTAATTGCACAAAATTAGCAGGAGCGTGTAGTTCCCTATGTTTCTTTTTTCTTTCTATGGTAGCGTGAACACTGTCACACTCCATTTGCGTATGTCCTCTGATAAGATATTTTTGAGTTATTGTCACATTTCGGGTGTTCACGTAGTATTGAAGAGCGTTTGTTAGAGCGGTGTTTCTGTTTTGTGCATTACAGCCATCTGTGTAAATGACCACCTCTTGTGTTTTCTCATGATCCAGTAACTCGTTTTCCAAAAAATCCAGCAAACAGGAAGCGAAGTTATTGCCTTCCATCCCCCCTTCGCCTTCGTGCCATACATAACAAACAACTTTCTTAGTTACTAAATTATAGACGGTATAGTTCTTGCACGCCAATTTTTGCTTAAAATAGACTCCACTAGCTTCTGTCAATGGTACTAATTGCAATGCCTGTGCATCGGCTGTTAAAACACAGATTTCACCCTTTATCGCTAGTTCTTTATCTTTGGCTTTCTCTTCGCGTGCTCTATCCTTCTGCAGAATGTGTTTCTGGTATTGGTCATCTGATACAGTGTTGCCCAATTTGTGAGCGAAGCATAGATCACACTGATCCTTTTTTGGCTGAAAAAGGCCAATATTTAGAGAGTGGGCTATTGAAATAAACTTTCCTTTTCCTATTATGTCCGCAACTCCATTACTATGGCAATGCTTTAGGTAGATTCTATAAACATCCGCGTAAGATTGGTAGACGGGTTCAAGGTATAATTTAGTTGACGAGGCTCGAGCGTAATGTGATGGCAACTTCGGTAAATCTTGAAGAAACTGTGTGCATGTTTTGGATTTTTTTGATATGTTATCTTCTTTACCTTTTCTAAATTTAACAACCTCTTCTTCGTTATCATCTTTTTCTGTTGTAATATCATCACAAATGTTTTGGCCCTTTTTAGGTAAATCTATTGAAGCCCACGATCTTACTGACCATTCCTTTAATCCTAATGTTTCCAAGAACATTTTCTTGCACACAGGCAAAAATTTGTCGCCAACTTTTAAGTTATATTGTAAAGTGTTATTTCTGCGTGAACTTTTCTTAGTTGTTTTCTGCTGTGTTGATGTACATCTCACAAGGGTCTTCACATAAACTTTTCTACTTTTCCAGTCCAATGTCTTCCAAAATTCATTAAACAATTCATTTCGTTGTTTCTCTGATATATTAAAACATTGTCTTTTTTTTGACTTCTTGCATGCTTCAGAATTACAGCCTGGTCCTATTTTACGACAACTCATTTCCCTTTTGGTTTGGCTCACATAAGCGTCGCCTTGGTTTCTAAGTTTTTGATTTTTTTTCCTGTTCCACAAATCCGGATTTGCTTGACCCTTTACTGCTCTCTTTCTTTTTTTATTTATCAAAACTGTGGTGTTTGATTGTTCTATAAAGCTTTCGACTGCACTATTGGTATTCTGTATGAGTGAATTATCGTCAATTATATTTTCAGCACTCCCAACTTCATCACCAATTTGCGCATGTTTCTTCTTAGACAATTTTCCTTTGACTTTGTTTAGTTGTTTACCTTTCTTCTCGCTATCTTCATCCGTACTGATGTCATCACTGGGATAATAACTAGATCCAGAGTCTTCAAAATCAGATGATTCGTTCTTATCAGTTTCAAGGCTATTCACTTCACTGATAGGTACCATAGTCTCCAAAGTTGTAAAGGTTGATGCTGTTTTATCCACAATCAACTTTGGAAACTTTTCAGTTAAGCTTAAATCGTTAGGATCTATTTGACTTACGCTAATATTATTTTCATAATATGGCATAACGACATTCGTGGCATCAAAGCTGCTAACTTCTTCAGTGCAAAATGTGTTGATACCAGAGGTATTGCAAAGAGCTACACATCTGGCTCCTCTACTTCGCTTATCCATTTCTATATCGCTATAAAAAGTGAAAAATTCTTACGGTAATAATATCATTCTGTAACTGTTTTCAGCGATTATAATATATCACACTAGTTGAAATTGTAATTTTTAAGCTAATGATATTTTGACACACATTAAAAATAGCTAACAAATACATTTGAGTTTGAAAAATTTGCAGAATACTAAAACACTAAACCACGTAATTTAATTACTTTTTATAAAAGAAGTCGTTATGATAGAACTTGATAACCTCGTATCTCAACTTGTTATCATTGTAATGTAATTACCATACTCAAACATAACCTTCGAATGACAATGAAAGTTAATAATGCAGTGCACTGCACTTTTAAGCCATCGTAATAAATATAAACGCGCCAATATAACCTCAAATAATAGCGAGATCCAAGTTTAGAGCACAAAATCGATGAAAAAGGAAAAATTATATGTTGATCAAAAAATGAATCTAAGGTAAAAAAGCATTACATGCTCTTAATATACAATCAAATAATAAATTTACCTAGATCCTGGTAATAAAACTGATAAACAATCAACGGACTGGACACCTTCCACTAACTTAGGAGTTTTAACGCACGACTGTTTAAGATACGAGGTTTAGCAAATTCAAATAGGAACCTGAACACTTACGTGTTTTAGATTTATACAAATTCTACCAGTAATTTCAGAGGTATCGAGATACGAGTTGTAGCATTCAACGCCCATTTCTTGATGGAATTACAATACCGCGAAATTCAAAATTGGCATTTTTTGAGATACGAGGTTTAGAAAGAATCACGACGATTTATTACTATGAAGACATTGTTTGAATGAAATGTGTTATATTTTGGCAAATTGTGGCAAATTTCAACAATGCTTGTATTGGTATCTGTGCATATGAAAACTGTTTAGTTCTAACTTGACGAAATTAGTAATAAATAGCATTATAATTCAGTATTTAGTAAAGAAGCAACACTGGATTTGGAGTTTGTATATTTTCACATGTATTTTTTAATAATGCATATTTTGTATGTATTTATTGCAGTTAAACAAGAAGTTTCGTGGAAAAAGCAAATAAAAGTGGAATTTGATGAACAATATGACGACAGTGTTGATACCAAAATCGACATAAAACTGATAGATGAGAACTTAGACATTAAATATAAAGTAGATGATGATACTAACGTCAAGCTGGAATCGTTACATGAGGAGGTAAATATAAAAACCGATGACCAAACAACAGAGCTTAGTGGAGATAAAACTTTTTGGTGTGATATGTGCTGTTATAAATCTTCCAAGGTAAACGACTTAGATCGACATATTAAAAGTCATGTAGGAAAAAAACCAATAAAATGCTGTGTTAGTGGTCATACATTTACACAGACGAATGCCCTAACAGTGTGTATGAAAACTCATACAAAAGAAAAATCAGTTCAGTGTGATCAATGTGACTATAAATCTGTAAACAAAAAAAATTTAAAAGCTCATATGAAGACTCGTACTGAGGAAAAACCATTTGAGTGCAGTTTTTGTGGCTATAGATGTACAAGGAAGAATATTTTGAAGCAGCATGTTAATATTCATACAAAGGAAAATGAATTTGATTGCAATCTATGCAGTTATAAGTGTGCAAATAAGAGTACTTTAAAGGCTCATATCAACACCCACACTGGGGAAAAACCATTCAAATGCAGTTATTGTGAATACAAATGTATAAGAAAGGGTACTTTAGAACAACACATGAATAGTCACAGAGGCGAAAAACCATTTCAATGTAGCTTATGTCATTATCATTCTGCATACAAGAGTAACCTACAGCTGCATATGAAAACTCATACTACAGAAAAGCCATTCAAATGCCATATGTGTGATTGCAAATTTGCCAGGAAGGATACATTACAGCAACATGTGAAGACTCATACGGGGGAAAAAGTATTTCCATGCAGCCTATGTGATTATAAAACCGCATACAAAAGAAATTTAAAAGCTCATGTAAAGACGCACACAGGTGAAAAACCGTTTCAGTGCAATCTATGTGACTATCATTCTGCATACAAGAGTAACTTAAAGACACATGTGAAGACTCATACCGGGGAAAAGCCGTTCAAATGTCAAATTTGTGATTATAAATTCACGAGGAAAGATACCTTACAACAGCATATGCTAATTCACACAGGGGAAAAACCATTTCAGTGCAGTTTGTGTAATTATAAATGTGTGTACAGAAGTAATTTAAGGACCCATGCAAAAAGTCACTCAGATTCCATGTTTGTAGTTATAAAGTTAGAAGAAAAGAAACCTTACAACAGTATTTAAGATTTATGTCATCACAGAGAAACTATGGATGTAGAAAAGAAATGCAAAGGTGCATATATTAGAACTTGTACTGTGAAAACCCTGTTCTAATGCTGTTTTTCTAACACATCATATATGTAAAGCAACATAGAAAAAAGCCTCACAATTGCAGTGCATACAAATCTGTACATGTCCTAAGTGAATACTTTCGCAAACTAACGCTGGTAAGAAGTTTTGAAATTGTTTATGCTTTAGATGGATACACATAATAGCGGAAGTAAAGACACACACATGAAATACTATTTGAAAGTACTTTTTTGTGATTTAAATGTTCATGATCAAGTAAATTAGAAACGTGAAGAATTTAGCAGAGCGAAGCTGTTCAAAGATGGTGTATAATAATAACGGTGAAGGTCTGCACTCCTTGAAAGAGTTTGGCCTGCAAGGTGGAAGATCAGAGCTCCCATATCCTTGCTTTCACACTCGGTTGTTGCGTGTTAAATTCATGACACGCGGTGTGTGGTGGGCATCCCGAAGTGGCACCCGCACTATTATCCCTTGTTCATTCGAACGCAGGTACCCAATTATTTAAAGCTATTGGGTAGGTCATCCGCCCTGCATCAGGTCGGAGATTTGAACTCCCGACCTTCTGCACCAGAGCCTAGTGCTCTAACCACTGGATCTAACATGGTGTATGTGGTTACAAATGAACATTTGTGCTAATGGAAGGAACATGGAAACTCAGATTAGATTAAAGAATAGTGTACAGTGGTATGTGAAAATTGACTTTTTTGGCACCATTGGTGTATTGAACAAAAATTAATGGGCAATTGAGTGGGCCTTTATTTAACAAGAAATGCTGCTTCCGGTATCATCCCTAAAATGTACAAAAAATACATTAGTGTAATGTAAATCAATGCAGGTACAATTTACAAATTGTTTCAAACTTTTATTTGGGTAATTTAGTACACATTAATTAAGTATAAAACTTCCATCTTTTGCATGTTCAAGCTTCAGATGTCAATGTAACCTTTATTTTGTCATTTTTGCTTAATGTAACATGTAATATTCCTTAATAAAATCCATGTTTTCCATATATGTAACTAATTGAAAAATTACAGTCCTATCTTGATTTTAAAAGGGAATGTAACGGGTGTTCAATTTTTTACATGGGGATTTCAATTTGGCTTAATTTTCTAACCATCTAACCAAAAATTATTTCGTTTGACAACTATCATCTAGATTCTAGAGCAAACTTTCCATGCCACGCTCCTTTTCCTTTTCAAGATACAAACTTGGGCCCTCTCCCATGGCTGGCAAGATTTTTATCAGGATTAGGTTATTTTAGAGAAGTTTAAATTGTATGTCACAACAGAAGGTTCTTTCTAAAAAATTAGAGGGAAAAATTTGCAAATAATCAATGTTTTTTATCTAAAATATTTATTTAAACTAGGTTAGCACCTTTCTTGCTTATAACTGGATGAAAAAAAAAATCACGAAAGGTTTCTCTGCTCCAAATTTTTCCTCTATCGATTTTTTAGACTCTGCACAAGAATTGGTATGATATATTAAAACAAACTATGAAATAATAATTCAAAATAAATAAGTAAGCAAAATTAAATATTGCGTCCTACTAGGAACAAAATAATATTAATACAAAAATATCCACAGTTCAAGTTGTTTAGAACTACATATTGCATATTTGAACTGTTTTCAACATTGTATTGCTCATTGCTACAGTACAAGACGATAACGCTTATGATCGGGTGTATGTCAAAATAGGTAGGCCACGGTCATGAGTATAGCGAGATTCACAACAACTTGTGAATGCTCAGGAGGACGATTACTTGTTGCTACAAGCAAACACGTAAATCTGAAATACTAGAGAAATATAATATTGGAAACCAAAAGGATATATATCTAAAAAAAGCTAAATTAAGCCAATTAAATTTCCTGGTTATGTCGTTTTCCGACATGTTGGCATAAATTGGGTTGCGAGACCATGCGTTCTAACGCCTCGAGACTTTTGAAGCTTTGCGAAGAACTCTGTAATCGACGGACTCCAGAAGAACATTCGTCGAGTTATTGATGAAATTTGGCCGCAATTATGCGAAAATATAATTAAAATTTTGTGGTCATTTGCAGGAAAAATCAAGGTGATAATTGGCAGATATTTCAGTTATATCATAATTCCTATGTCTTACCTTTACGTTTAGAAGAATGGACTGCCAAGTTTCCAAGAATCATCAGTTTTATTGAAGTAATCTTGTCGGACTTAGATCTCGATTTATTGATGCTGACGTTCTGCTAACCGTTGCAAGCAGCATTATCAAAGCGTAACATTACGTATTGCAACGTTTACGTCAGCATCAAACAATTCTACGACGACGCGGTCTGAAGCGGGATTTACATTTACAAGTACTCGGATCCGAGTTGGTTACGCGTGTACGAGTGATAGGTACTAGGATCCGAGCAAGTATTTAAGTAGCGCGTAAACCGACTGCAGGCTTCCAAGTAAGTCTGTTCTTGTATAGTCGAAATGGCGGAAACTAATTTTTTTGCAGAACAACTAAGAGGCGCCGATACAACGGGGAGTAATGATGGTGTCCTGAGCCCCGATGGCTGTTTTTATCTGTGTAAATAAAATATTTAATTTTTGTGTGTTCCTGTTTTTGTTAAACCAAATATAAACAGGGTGTATCAGAAATA
>JABXWE010059895.1:0-11816 GCA_014611495.1 Limonius californicus
TTGAGTATTGTCGCCGCTTTTGAAAGGTCTCCAGAAAGCCATGACGTAACTGCGACTGGTCAAAATTACGACCGGATTTAACCAGAACAGTAACCAAATTGGCATACTTTCGAAAAAAAAAGATTCATATTGTAAGACAAATTTAACCTGATTACATACATCGTTAGTGGACAACAGCAATCATTATAACGTTAAGATATTAACAATATTCAGGAAATAGATGATCGGTCATCCGGTAATTTTTATTTAATCTTATCTAGATACTTCTATTAATATTTTTATTTAATCTTAGCTAGATACTTCTATTAACATTTTATAATACATATTATAATTATACCCAGTTTCAATAAAAAATTGCATCGCCGAATTTTACTGCCATTGTCAAGAACGTTAAATGCGGGCCTGACCGCAGACCAACAAACACCAGCACTATTGTTCACAGATTACATGCTACCTGCTGACTGGTAATCGCATTGAGTAGGGATTTAAACATTCGCTACTGAAAGTTTACCCAAGAAGTTAGTTGTGATTAGGTGGTCAAAGAGTAAAGATTGCAGTAGAAAATATTGCATACAAAAGCTGTGATCAGAATGTCTAATGAAATTTCAGTGTTCACTTCATCCAAAATTCAGCTGTGTATTTGGTCACTGAGTTATGTGGTCGAAAGTCTTATGATAATTTATTTTCTGAGCGGTGCGTTCCTTATTTATTATTAAACTTATGTGATAATTTACGGTACCTTATTAAATATTTAGTTCTGCATCCTAATTGGGCGATTTGTGAGGTCCTATTATAAGAGTTGTGTGCTCAGTAGAGGTACTATGCGTACCCAATTGGTTATCGAACGGTGTTATCATCATCATCTGACATGGAGCTGACTCAAGGGTCACTCCTGGATTACGCTAGGCCCACCCCATGCCAGTAGCTGGGTAGGAATTTAATGGATAGGGTGGGGTATTGCACAACATTAGCATGTCTGCAATGCATACCGCAAGACACCGCTGTTGCAACACCAGGTAGTTAGTAAGCTACGCATCAATGGGGTTTTTGAGTACGTAACCGAGACCGTTATGCGATTATGCATTTGAGCCTAATAACTTTGGTATCAAAGTTTCACATTGTTTGTATTTCATATCTTCTATCTATTGTTCTAAGGTTACAGATTGTACCTATCTTAGTTTCCTAATAATTAATAAACTACTTAATATTTACTCCCAAACTTATTTCAACTGTCCGTTATGCGATTATGCCTTTGAACCTAATAGCTTTGGTATCAAGTTTTACATTGTTCGTATTTCATATCTATCTATTGTTTTAAGGTAACAGATTGCTCCGATTTTAGTTTCCTAATGACTATTTCACTGCTTAATATTTATCGCACTGATTACAACTGTTTCACCAGTTAGTTGGAAATTCGATTCTGGATTGTACTTCCTGCTTTTCCCTAACCTTCCCCTCTGCAGGTAACAGCTAGATACCCATCGTTTTCTTTCCCACTGGTACATGTTTCGTTTCTTCTCCTTTGTTTTCCCCTTCCTCACTCTCTTTCTTCTTCTGCTTCTCATCTTAGCCTGTTCTTCTTCAGTCGATTGTTGATCGGATTTTTCCATTAGTGCGTAGATTCTTCTTGCTTCTCTTCGGATATCCTCTTCTCCTCGAGCCCATTCCTCCCATGTCTGTTTAGGTATGCCGGTGTTTTGTATGTCCCTCTCCAATTATGTATTCCACGTGTAGCGTGGTTTTCCGATCTTTTCTGTTTGCATGGCATACGCTTGCTGTAGTTGGTTATCGAACTGTGTTATCCTAAATTATTGTGATAGCTGTGTGTTTCCTTTTTATTACTGGAGTTGTGTATGTTGAGCTGTATTCTTGTTGACCGTGTTATATCCATCTCCTTATTCAATTCCGAGATTTCCATGGGATATTCAACTTTGTAAGGAGGTGGTTCAGTTCCAATTTCATTGCTAGTGCCAAACGACTCCGGTAAATAAACCTCTCCTACAATTTACAACTAGTCGATTAATGTTGCCAACATGATTTACATGTTACAAGGTTCACGTTCACCTTCGGTTATGTTCAGCGAGTTACAGAGAAGGTGATATGAAATGGGATACTTGCATGTGTTTTGTAAGAGGTGTACCCTTGTAATATGCAAAAATATCTGTGCTTAATCATCAAATTAATAGCTTCAGTTTTTATACGTTTGTTTAAAACATTAGTTGTTTTATAAGAGTAATATATATAAAAGACATCAAGGGATCCTTCTACACATTTTCGAACCTAATTATGACCATTTATAATAAAATTACACGATAAATGTATATACTACAAAAATATTAGAGGTTGCTACTATTTCATTTAAAATGTATTTGTCTTCTTATATAGCGAAAATATTATATTTTGCTAATATTCAGGATGTGGTTACCAGCGGAGATTTAGCTAAAAAATAAATATAAATCAAGAATTCCATTTGTGAAGCAGATGCAGTGCTAAGTATAACAACTCGTAAGATTGCATTAAAATGCACTGCAGTTTATTCTTTCCTTCTGTTGTTTACATGAGTAGTTTCCGTTTTGACCTACAAAGATTTAAGTTTCAAAACAAATCCGCTTATATTTTTGGGAATTTTTCAAAGGGGTGCGTTAAAAATAATCGATATTAAGAGTGAACATAATGAATAAAAAAGTGTCACGCGGGCCGCACGAGTGAATCCACAATCATTTGTCAGGAATATAAAGTGTTAAAAATGAGGGTCTACGAGGCAGTAATAAGAACCATGAAGGGAAAGGCTCAGAGGCACCTCTAATTGTTTCATTGATCGCTCTTTTTAGATCAAATGGTAGAACATTTAACCCCTGTCTAGCATTTGTCACTGTCTCGACGAACGTTTCTTCCACAATTGCTGTAATTTCGTAATGATATATGTTTTCCATTACATAAATCTTTATAACTAATTTATTTCGCGGTAGACGGGCATAATTCTTAACGACGTAGCAAAGTATTATTATGCGAATAAATACTGAGAATGTCAGAACTAAATGCTGTGTGGGATCACCTTGTGTAATGAGGCTATTTCGTGACGCTGTTCATATCGCAGACCCCTTTGGGGAGGTAGTGAAGGGATGCGCATCATACCTCATCTCGGAGACGCCCCATTACGGGCTGAAATACGGCCAGTTCGCAGCGTACAGATCTTATTAGTTGGTGGTATTTAATAAGGAAATGTTTCTAACTAAAGCTGCTATGCGAAAGGATAACGCCACACTTTATTGCCGCAAGAGAAGGGAAAAATCTCATCTAGATTATTTGCATAAACTGCACACAAGTTGCGGTATTTTTGTTGGCAGAAGCGTTTCCCAGCGTCCGGCTATGAATTTACTTGATGTTAAAATCGCGCTGCGAGCTTAAGATAGGATAGTAATAATGAAAATAATCGGTGGAAATTAAGAAGTTTGCAACTCTTTTACTCACTCTCCTTTGCCCAAGCATAATTCACATTTTTAATTTCTATGTTAAAATATGTTCCTGGCAATTACAGATAAGCCCTCTCCGAATTTTCAATCATTAATTTTTATTCGGAAAAAGTTTGCTATCGTAAAATTTTGCATAAAATTAATAAACCCAATATTCTAACAAGATTGCCTTCAGCTTGAAACCCTTCGATAAGTTTTTTTTAATTGCTTGGTGTGAAACAGTAAATACATTACTCAAAAGAAAAACGTAGTCACTTTGAAAAAGTACTTTTTATATTTAGTTTCGGTTTAGGAATCTTAATCAAACTTGGTGTATATGAACACCAATCCTTGATCTTTAACAGTTTGTACATAATACAAAAATAACATCAACTGTGCTTATCATAAATTAATTGTAAAACTGCATGTTAACATTATGGGTGGACAGAATCAAGTTGTACGGCAAATGGAAGGCAGTTAACGTCAATGCAGATTGTTCAAGCCGTAACTTTGCTCTAAAAAGGGCGATCTCAGCGGTACCTGCCTTCATCACTTGTATATTGCAGAGGGAACTATGTGGAAGCTCTGGATACGTTACAGGAAGATCGGGTTTGTCAGTGACGTGCTGGTAGTGGTGAAAACAGAAAAACTACTATAAGTGAGGACTGCAAGCCCTTCGCAGTCCTATAGCTACAGCACGAGACCTTCAGGCAGACGTTCAACAAGCTACTCGGTGCATTATTAGTGATCAAACTGTCCGCAATAGACTAAACGAAGTTACTCCGAGGTTCAGAAGACCCACTAAATTACCCAAACTGGCTAGGCACCATTGTAAAATACGATTGCAACTCGGCCGAGCATACCTAAACTAGCAACTGACGCACTGGCGACGTGTAATGTTTACAGACGAGTCCAGGTTCCTTCTGCCAGGTAATGATAGACGTTTGCGTGTATGGAGAAGACCAGGAGAACGTTACCTTTTCAATATTCATCTTAATGTAGTGCCTATCCTAACGGATGTTGGCGACCAATAAGGCACCTGTACTTTAGACATCGCAGCACGAAGTTAATTGAAGTAGATTTCTATACCAATTGCGTAAGTTTTTTACTCAGCTAGTACGTCTGCGGTCAGGACCTCTTCTTCCTTCAATTCTGCCTTACAATATAAGGTGCGGCTATTCGTATTTTTCCCCTTTCAGCACGTGATCCACCTATTCCAATTTCCGCTGTTTGATAGTGGACATAATAGTTAGTGGACCATTCATTCTTTCTAATATCACCACATTGACCACTCTATCTGTCCATGTTACACGCAGTATGCGTCTGTAAGTTCACATTTCAAAAGCATTGATTTTATTACGTAGATCTTCGGTTAACTTCCATGTTTTCTTTCCGTACAGAAGCACCGAGAACACATAACATTTTAAGAATTCTTAACTGCAGATTTTCACTACAGTGCGTAAAACAATTTCTTTTGGTGGTGGGTCGGAATGGTATGACACTGCACCACCATAGATACCCATACTGAGCTGGTCATTGTTTGAAATGGTGTTCTAAACGCACAACTATACATAATGAAATTTGGCATGTAGGGGAGCCCAACCACAATTGTAGCAGGACATTAATGTAACAAGCGTAAAAAATATTTAAACATTTTTTTTTAAATTTCCCGCCTCTGTGTCCTTATTACAGTCGGCATAGTCTGCTGCAAGTGTATTTTAATACTGTAAGTAAAATCGGGATAGTAAACATTGTTGATAATAAATACAGGAGATTACACACGAATATTAGTTTTGTTCTACCATTTTGAAGATTGTACTCCTTTCTGTAACGTATATTTTTTGGTTATGTTTGACAGTTAGTGACATTTAATTGTCTTTTAATGAAATTCTTCACGGAGACCTGTTATGGGGACGAATGTAACATGTTACAATTGTATCCGTATGAAACTATTATTGTCATAATAGCTGTTTATGCGGGTATCTGTTCCCTATTAAATCGCAATGCCGAGCTTAAGTTCGAAAAACCACTAGAGGGCAGCTATTGAAATTATGAAGCAAGCAGCGAAGAAAGCCTCGCAGAGAGAAGTTGCTCGAGAGTTAGGTATTTGCCACGTAACTTGAAATCGATATCCCAAGAAATTAAAAGAAGGCGTTAATGAACCAAATGTGGGATATAACTCCCATAATAAAATTTTATCCACGGAAGACGAAAAAGTGTTTTGCGACTATATTCGCAGTTCAGCTGATTTGTATTTTGGCCTTAGCCTCACGGGTGTTCGTCCTTGAGTGTTCGAGTTTGTACTAAAAAAGAAACTAAAACATCAAAACTAAACCAGCGGTACGCCAGAAAGATGTGGTCATAACTCATAAGATTGGTTCGCCAACTTTATGAAGAGGAACCCTACATTATCGATAGGAGTTTTAGAAGCTACAAACCAATATTTTTTGATACCTTGTCGAAAGTAATGGAGCTATACAAACGTGCAGCTTCAGGTGTCTTCAACGTTGGTGAAACTGGGGTTACAACAGTACAAAAACGCAGAAAATGTTTCCTACCAAGGGACTTAAACTAGTAGATGCAATAACATCGGTAGGAAGAAGCACGTTGATTACCGTTTGTGTTGCAATAAATGCTATTGGAAATATGATTCCGCCGATGCGAATTTTGCCTCAAAAGCGTTACAAACCGTATTTTGTGACGCAGTACCTACTGGATCAATAAGCGAAGCGAATAGTTCGGGATGAATGGACAACCAAACTGTTTCTAACTGTATTATGCATTTTCTGCCATACTAAACCGTTTATAGATAAAAAAAATTCTTTTCCTCGGTGACAATCATGAATGCCATTTAAGTCTTTCTACTACAGATTTTTGCCGTGAAAATGGTATTGTTCCCTTATTATTTCCTTCCCATACATTCCACAAGCTGCAACCACTAGACCGGGGAGTGTATGGTCCCTTTAAAACATACGTAAACAGTTCTATGTATGCATGGATGAAAAATCATCCAGGACTTACCATGACTATATACTACTTGCCGGGAATAGTAATACAAGCGCTCCTCAAAGGTACAATGTCCATTAGTACAATGAGCGGTTTTAAAGTGAGCGGCATAAGTAGTTTAGAACGGCATTGAATATTTTGAAGATTTTGAATTTTCAGCACCGACAGACCGCCCCGTAGATTCAAGTCTAAATGATGTTCCTGATGTAAAAGGAGAGACTTATGATTTACTTACAACAATAACCCTGTTCCTTCTACGTCAGCTTCGAATTACGATATAGTAGAAAGTGAACCAGCTTCTTCTTCATCTAAAGAGGATACTACTGGAGATGGAAAGATTAATTCTAGGGAACTGCTAGAAAATATTAGACCCTTTCCAAAAGTAAACGGTAGCAGTAAAAGACAAACACAGAGGAAGAATAGGAAGACAGCCATATTAACATAAACCTCCGAAAAACAAGCATTTGAGGAAGAACAATTTGCGAAAAATAGGAAAAACACCGTTGATAAAGAAAATGTTTCCGGGGTTAAAAGAAACCTTTCAAAAAAGAAAAAGGTAGTAGATAGTTCTTCAGACGAAGAAGGAGATGTTCCTTGCGTGTATTGCATGAAGACTTTCTCATCTGATGCAAATGGTGAAACATAGGTACAGTGCCAGGACTGCAAGACGTGGGCAGACGTTATTCGTACGAACAGTGGGGACCAAGAAGCTTTCTTTTCATGCTTTAACCGCACACATTAATCAGTTATATTAATGCCTATTATGTGAGCTCCTTTTCTTTGCTGTTACTTATTAGTGTATCTATGTATACTACTTCAATATGAATAAACATTTGTATTTAACTAACCTAAATTTAGACATTTTCTTCGGGTTACAACTATCCCTTTTCGTGTTACAATTATCCCTGAGTTGGGGACAAATACAACAAGTGTCATAGGTGTGCCCATTGCGCTGCCTCCCTAGCAGCTCCCCAATTTGGGCATCATCCAAGCCATCGGATCCTTTGGATGTACTTGAGGACATCCGCAACTGGGATGTTGCTGATTTTGGCCATATTAAGCCAAAAGTCTCCCAACATGGATCCTCTGATTGTTGCGAGAGCTGGGCAGTGACACAGGCCGTGTTCTGCCGCCTCCCCGTTGCGTCATCGACAGTTTGAGCTGTCAGCCAGTCCCATCCTATGTATGTGTTGATTTAGGGGGTAGTGTCCAGATAAGATACCTACAACTAGTGGCATGTTCTTTCGGGACAGCCATATTTAGCGAGGGTGCAGTAATAGCAGCCCTTGCATGAGGACAAGTTTCAGTATTTACCCATGTTCTTGTGTAGTTTGTTAGGGTTTCTTGGTATAGCATAAAGCTTAATGTCCTCAGGGATATAGGAATAACGGGTTTTGAACCCCAAAGAGGTTGTTCGGAGGCCTGTCTCGCAATCTCATCAGCCTTCTCATTGCCATAGTTACCGTCATGTCCTTTCACCCATATGAGGGAAATGGCATTATCTTTTGAGATATCATCGAGAGCTTCATGGCACTGCAGTATCACTCCTGAGGTAATTTTGCAACTATCCAAAGCTAGTAAAGCGGCTCTGCTGTCACTATAGATACAAATACGTTGGTTCTTCATCTGTCGTTCAAGAATTGCATTTGCACCATGCATTATTCCCACTACCTCCGCATGGAAGACAGTAGCAGTTTTGCCTAGTGGTATGTCATAGATACCAAAAACAAATTTTTTCTTGATGCATAAATGGAACAAATGCATTACAATTATTACATTATGCAAGTAAAACATGCACTAATCTAATTATGAAATTTAGTGCTTTGAATTTTTTTTGCCAAGGTGGGATAATTTTAAATAAGTGTTACAATTGTCTCGGTCGCCCCCACATGTTTCTTCCGCACGCACAAAATTATGGTCGGGAATTCGTCTCCATGCATAATAATGGTAGACAACACGTCAAAACGTAGTCGTAAATTATCTTATCAAGATCAGGACATTCAAACAATGAATTGGCCAGTGCGTATATGAATCTCACAGAGGACATCTAGGATATTTTGGGAAAAGCTGTTTACACTCACCCAAACTCCCCACAAACCCTTGCTCAGTTGGGATAAGCTCTGGTAGAAGAATGGCAGCGCATCCTACAAGATGTGATTTATACGCTAATTCAAAGCATGCCAAAACGCTGTCACGCAGTAATTCGACCAAGAGGAGGCAATACTTCGTACTGAATTTATTTTAATTCTAAATAGAGAAATGAAACCAACTTAAAACATTACTTTGCGATATCAAACTTTTCCTGGATTACTTTAGTTTTTATTATTTACTGATAATATCGCCAATAACGAAAGATATAATTTACCATAGAACATTTATATTTTTTACAACTTAAAAACTGCAGCATTCTACGAATGTTATTCTTCGCACCCCATTTATGTTACAACCAGATCGGTAGGTATTTCAGTTCTTAAAATATACTTTCCACCACCCAAAAAGTAAAAATTCCACTAAAACAGTAATTAAAAAGTACATCAACAAGCAGAAAACGTAAAAACAAAATTATAGAATAACAAAAAAATCATTTCATCTCGACTACGAGGTATTTGTTTTACGGGCATGTAAAAAATCTCCACTACTATTGTCTGTATTATAGAACAAAGCGTAGAGCATAGTCCACGGATTCAACTAGTATAATATGAAAAGCTACAGTTCAGCCCTTTAACGTAATCAATAATTATAAGGAGACAAAAACACAGTTTGTCAAACTGGTAATCAGAGATATTACAAGCTTTAATATATTTGTAAAAAGTTTGGCAGTAAATTACTGATTAATCACATCACAAGTATGCAAGCAGAATCGATGTAAATAATTAGTGGTTAGCCCACAATTGCTAATTCATTAGCTAACTGTTTCCTTTCTAAGGTGCTTTTGTGATAGACAAGCACAAAAGAAAAAAGAGATGTTTACAATTTCCTAATCTGAAAATCTCTGCCTTTTCTTCTATTAGAGTGTTGTCGTAAATATACAGTTGGGCGTTTTTAGAACGAAGTAGACACATATAACGGCGAAGAAAAGCTTCTTTGCTTGATGTACGTTATCAGCAAAGATTCGTTAAAACTAAACGTTTACTAAACAATTTGTTCGCTTTTGGTAATATTGTTGTACATACGATTATGCCTTTGCTTTGTGTATTCAAACGAAATGAAATTATTAGATGCAAATTATAGAGACTCCCTTACAGCTCGACTAATTAACGTCCTGTGCAATCATTTTCAAGGCATACTTATTTAATCCTAGGAATTTTCTGCAGTGATATTTGATTTAACAGCTATAAACCACACGACGTTAGACTAGCAATCAACAATATTTTCCAGCTACGAAAATTTTCTTAAACTCAAGCCCTTTACAACTTACCTCCTAAATATAGAATCCTCTGTAGACTATTTGAAATGTGCTCCTTCTATCAATATTTATATGCTTGTCATTGCAAATATAGCTCAAAACTTTGAAGGGGAGAATGATCAAAATTGGCTAATCATTATTTATGTACTTCTTATTTCAAAAGAGAGCTGTATATTTAAAAATTTGAAGGGGAGAAGCGTACAAAATTAACGCATGATTATTTATATACTTGTTATTTTAAAATATAACTGCCCACACAAAACCATGAAGGGGAAACTGATCAAAATTATCTAAGATAGCTATTTATATAACTTTGAATGAGAGAAGGTTACACAGTTATGTAATCATTATTTGTATCCTTCTGATTCTAGAAAATAACTGTACATTCAAAATTGTGAATGGAGGAAGTATCCAAAATATTGTACCGATTATTTATACCTCTCTTATTACAAAATACAGCAGTGTATGCAAAAGTCTGAAATCATTAGTTATATTCTCATATTTCCAAAAGATAGCTGTATACGTAAAACTGTTAAGGGGAAGAATGTACAAAATTATGTAATCATTATTTTCATGCTTCTTACTTTAAGAAGATAGCTGCGTATTCAACAATTTGAAGCAGAGGAGGGTGGAAAATTATGAAATCATTATTTATATCCTTCTCATTCCAAAAACTGACTGCATATTCAAAACTGCGATGGGAAGAAGGGAACAAAATTATGTAATGATTATTTATATCCTTCTTATTCCAAAATATATGCGTATATACAGAACTTTGACACGGAGAAGGCTACAAAATTATAAAATCATCCTTCATATCCCTCTGATTTCTTAAGATAGATGTAAATATACATATATAAAATTTTAAAGAGGAGAAGGGTATAAAGTTGTTGAATCCTCATATACGCATATCTTTCTTAATTCAAAAGATAGCTGTATGTTCTAAAATTTGAAGAGGGGACGGGTACAAAAGTATCTAATCTTTGCTTGTATCCTTCTTATTCCAAAATATAGCTCTATATTCAAAACTGTGCAGAGGAGAAGCGTACAAAAGTAATCATTATTTGAATGCATCTTATTTTAAAAAGATAGCCAGATATTCAAAACTTTGAAGAGGGGAAGGGTACAAAATATCTAATCATTATTTATATCCTTCTGATTCCAAAAAATAACTGTATATTCCAAACTGCAATGGGAAGAAAGGTCCAAAATTGTTTAATGATTATTTATATCATTCCTATTCCAAAATATATGTGTAGATACAAAACTTTGACACAGAGAAGGGTACAAAATTATTCAATCATCCTTTATATCCTTTTTATGTCTTAAGATAGATGTAGGTATATATAAAATCTTGAAGAAGAGAAGGGTATAAAATTGTTCAATCCTCATATAGTCATATCCTTTGCATTTCAAAAGATGTTCAACCTGTGAAGCGGAAAAACGTACAAGAGTAATCATTACATGTAAGCTTCTTACTTTAAAAAGCTAGCTGTATATTTAAAAATTTGAAAGGGAGAAGGGTACAAAAGTGTCTAATCGTTATTTATATCCGTCTTATTCCAAAATATAGCTGTATATAGAAAATTTTGAAACAGAGAAAGGCACAAAATTATTAAATCACTATTTACTTCCTTTATATTCCAAAACATAGTTGTTTATTCAAAACTTTGAAGGGGAGAAGAGCACAAAATTATGAAATCATTATTTATATTATTCTTATTCCTTAAAATAGATGTATGTATAAAAATCCGTCCAAGTTTTATCAGCGTGTGGTCCTACAATTTTTATGCGCTGAGGGTGTGCAGCCATTGCAGATTCATACGCGAATGCAAGCAGTGTATAGAAATGCTTGTATTGCTTTACCCAACTGGTGGAATGGTGCCGGAAGCTTAAGAATGGAAAACAAGCTACAATGCATGAGCCACGATCAGGTGCATGGTGTACTGCAT
>JABXWE010059899.1:0-11513 GCA_014611495.1 Limonius californicus
GCCATTATTCGAGCAGGCAAATAATATAAGATGAGTTAAAGTAAACATTCATAACAGATTTACTTAGAAATTATCTTTCCATAAAACGATGTTCTATATATACCTTACAACTAAGATTTAAAACATGCGTTAAAGTTTAGTTGTTTAAAGTTTAAATCCGACTTGTAAGACTTACATAATTTAATTCAATTACTCTCTTGTTGAGAACAATTATTAGTAGAACAACTAACTCTAGTAATCTTACAAGAACAAGAATCCGTACAGATGCCATTAGAATATGAAAATACATACACTTTCTAAGTTATCCTTTTCTTAGGCCACTTGGGAAGCCTTATGCCTGTAGATACGGTATTTGTCCTGAAGCAGTTATTAAAAACGAATGGGACGAAGAAAAACTGTACACTTAACTTTTATCGACCTCCAGGAAGCATATGATACCGTTCCACTAGGCTGCTTTAGAAGGTATCAACAATGTGCGTATAACTGCGGCAGGAAAGTTGTTCCAAAGATGTACTAGTGCTGTTAAACTAGGGAAAGAACTGTCTATGGACTTCTAAGCGACGAAAAATTGCTCACTCGCTCCTACACTTTTAAAATCTACTTCAAAACCGCATTAAATGCTTGAAGGCTCAAATACACCAGCATGGACATACAAGTAGGATATGATCCGCTTTACATAATATTGTTCCAAGACTAAGTTGTAATTGCCGAAGATGAAGACGACTCCTCGTGTATGGCAAGAAAGCTTAAAGAGGAATTCTACAAAAGACAGATTATTTATTCCTAGGAGAACAGGGGAATGACCTTATCGTCGAGGACAACACGATTAGATATTGTAGACTTTAGGTATTTATGGGTTACTATTACAGAACCGGAAGAAAGTGCCTTAGATATGAAGAACAAAATAAACAAGGGTAGACAAGCAATCCCAGAACTGTACCCATTGTGATGGGTCGGAAAATATCCAAGTAAATAAAAAAAAACAAGACAATAGACGAAAGTATCGCAACATATGGATCCGAGGTATTAGAGCTAAACAAGAGTAACAGATCACGACTATGTGCCGTAAATATGGTTTCCTGGAGGAGATCAGCTGGAGTTTTCAAGAATGCAACACATGAGAAATGAAACAATTGGAGAGACGATGGAAGTACAGAGGACTATAGTGGACATCAGCGAAACGAAGCGTCTTATCTTGTGTAACCACCTAAAACATATGCCAGAAAATGGAAAGCCGATGAAAATCTGCTACTGGCAACCTCCAGGGAGAAGAAAACGCGAGAGACCACCAAGCTGGTATCAAAATGTGCTAGAAGCAATGGAAGCGCGAGGCCTAAGCTAAGATGACTGCAACAATAAAGGCATAGGAAGCGGATGTGAAGCTTCTTATGGGCACCAACTATATCGAACATAATGCACATTTAGCAATTTTCTTCTTTGATTGAATTGTTGCATCCGTTTTCCACACAATGTACCATTTTAATGACGCAAAGTTTTGCCACAAAATTAAATTTAAACTTAATAAGAGCAAAAGTATTTATAAATCCGTTTGTGGCGTGTGGCACCAGTTGTATTGTGGTTTGGCGTCACAAAGGTTGTATAGTCGGTAGAGTGCAATGCAATCCACTCGCTATAATATCTTTGTACTAGAACGATGGCGTACGCCTGACGAATGGGACGCGAGAGACGGCGACAACCGTCACGTAAAGTCGCATTATATGTAACAAACAACCTACATTTGACTAGCTTATGCCAACTTGTCTTTGACAATTTTAACTAATAGACTAATTAGTGTTTAGGTATTGTTGAAAGAAATAGTTTATTGTTGTTCATAATTTTACTTTCAGTTACTATCCAAATTTTGTAAGGAAAATTTATAGCATTTATATTATAGCACATTTTTTTTCTGTGTATTTTCACAAATTGGATAACGTGACTAAAAATATTTGCAAACATCCCAGTGGCTGACCTTGTCTTGAACTATTTTGTACATAATATTTTAAGCAACTCAGGCACACTGTGTATAATTCAGGCGAGAACATATTCTCTACAATATTGCCAATTAAAAAAATCTTGAATGACATCTTCTGTCAAGCACCGACGATGCTGCAAACAATTCCAAAAATTTAAATTAATGTAAGCTCCACAGAACACTTTAGACGATTTTGTATTGAATTTATTCCATATTTTATGTCTATGTTCTCATAAAATCTGACCTGACCAAAGAATTTTATCAGTTATAAAAGCTCTTATTCGTTTTTAACCAACACACTAAATACTGTCATTCATTAACGTTCTCTAGTTCAGTTAATTCATGTAGATGAAGTACTTAACAATAGTTTGGAGCGTTATATGGGATAATTTTTTTACAGCTTTCAACTTAACTGCATCGTCTTTAAGGCCGTGGTTAGGCATTCATCGTTCGGCATTTTCTTGCCGAATAGACGAAAAAGTTGTTCAAGTAACTATATTAGAATTAGTTCGTTCGAAATCACTCCAATATCCTTGACGAAATTCCGGTTCCTTGAAGTCTACGAACAAGCAAAAAGGATAATACAAATACAATCCCCTTGAGATTTTTAGTTGCTTAAAAATCTGTATTTTGTCCTTGGCGTAGATTTTTCAGGAACCAACATAAATAAGTACATTTTCTAAAAATATATATATACTTTACATTAAATACTTCTGACATATATAAAAATCATATTTAGAAGTTATTGCATAGATATTTTTATAAAATTGATTTTCTGTTTGGTTTTTAGTTAATAATCAAGAGCATAATGGCTTTAGAGGTTGCAATCAATAATAACGAAGCTGTGTACCTTTCAGTAGATACTAGCAATTTTTATAGCAAAATTGAATGGCATTGCATATTCGAAATATTTTAACTTTTATGCAAAATCAGGTCGTCATTTCTGGTTTATTTAAAGTAAATAGTTTTAAGCAATTAAATGTTACACAGTTACAATCCTCTGAAAATGATCCTGCTCAAGTGATTCGTATGAAGAGTAAATGTGTTTATTGGGCAGGGTTTATGCTGTTCCCAAGACCGATTTCTTTTATAAAATCATCTCAGTGGCATTTTTATCAAATTTTGCTTCTACTTCTTCTATGCCATAAATCGTTACATCAATATTAAAATGTCACGTCACAATACGTTTTGTTCTATTAAGCAAAAGCAGTGTTCAATTAGAGAAATCTTTGAATTCAATCATCATCGTCCCGAAGAGACAAGATCATACACACCAGTAATTGTTTGTGTGATACAAAATAACAACATGAACACGTTGGAAGAAAAAGTATTGCGTTTAATAGAAGAAAATCCCGAAACCGCTATAAGAAAAATAACAACTAAGGTATAAATTGTACAGTGGAGTAAAATTCATACGCAGCAATTGGACCCATACCACTTGCAGCGAGTGCAGCCCTCTCACAAGCAGATATTTCAGCACACTTGTATTCTGCCAGTGATTTTTGCGACGATGTGTTAATCATCAATTCACACTTTCCAGACTCTCTGCAAACGAAACAAATTTTGCCGGAGATATTATTATGAATTTCAATAGCTATTACTTGTGAACAGATAAAAATCAACCTATAGTTGCAGCATTAACCACAGTTAGCTTCAAATATTTAAACTGCTATACCTACGAACTTACTACAAAGTAAAAATATATAAAAGCTTAGTCCGACAGTGCTTACCTATGCATCAGGAACAAGAGCGGTCATCACAAGAGCAAAACAGTTAATGAAATCTGTAAAAATATCATCCCTAAATATAGTTGTAACAAAACCATCAAGACTTCACGTAATAAATAACAATATACAAATTCAATGTACAATACAACCGGTAATCGAATGGACAAAGAAAATAAAGCAGCAATTGCACATTCCTGCTGTCTTTTCTTTATTGTTACGCCAAACACATACCTATTTTTTACATTCGCGGAGCCGATCGAACCGCATTTCACTGTGACCTCGACTGACAGCGCTTGTACGCACTGCCCCGTCGAGGTGCCAAACACATACCTAGAATAACAAAATCATAAAACTCGCGAGACACAACTCCCGAAGAGGGAAACGTAGGACTGGTCATCCTTACATGCGCTTAAACGACAATCTAGAAGAAACAGGCTAAGCCTATAAACAAAGAAGAAGATGACCAAATCTACTAATCAGCCTAAATGCTTTGTAAATTACACTCATATTACTTTTAGATATACTACAGCATATTTATAGTAGCATGTAGTTTATACATGAAAAGGGCTGTCTATACTTTAGTATTGTTGCTCGCAAATACTTTGTTGCTATATACTCTATCCTTTCTACCAAGAAACGTTTCCCCAAACACAGTGTCTTGGAAAAACAAAATCATTCTCACCGGTCACCACAATGGCGGAATAAAAATTACCACAAAAGCACCTAAACTGGAAGAAGAAGAACTGCATTTAAAGAAAGACCATTCCAAAACCAGTACAAAAGCAATGACGACTTAAATGGCAATTCCACAATGGTGTGAGCGAAGTGCAATTTTTTTCCAGAAGTTACACCCATACCATTTTCAGTCAGTGCATCCCTCTCACAAACAGTCCGTCTAATATTCTGCCAGTGATTGTTGCAGCAATTCGAGGACCGTCAATCCACTGCTCGGACCCTCAATTCACGGATTTCAATATCTATCTTGGTAATCAACCAAATTTTGCGAGGATCATTTTCCACAGTTCTCTTTAAATATTTGGGTTGGTGTAATTTAAACTATTTTATCCAGTTTGATTTCCAACCAAATCTAAAACACCAAAAACGTTCCTAGAATGCTTGAGGGTGTACTATTGCAGATTCATGGTAGAATGTAGTTTATGCATGCCTAGGCTCGTCCACAGTTCAGTCTTATTTCTCGCAAGTACTTTGGCATTGTGTATCCTAACTATTGAAAATATCAATACACGAAACGTAATGCTTTTCCCACACATTCGGCAGCTATCAATCAACTGGATTTTTCTTGTGGGCCACCTAAGGAAACCTTGTTTGTTGGTCGCTATTTTCATATATAAAAATTTTTCAGTAACGCTTTATGAACTGCTGAACAACAATACGGAATCAGAAGATATCTTGATAGAAGGCATTTGGAGCACATACTACACATTTCATGAGACGACGTTTACCTTTAATATTTCTCGCACTTAAAATACAATTCCAAAAAGAAGCATTTTCGCACCTGCGATTCCTACTACCTTTTTAAATACAATTTTGGGTAGAATTCATCTAAGAAGTGAGCTAGACCTCTCCGAGAAGTATTTCAAAGGCTGTAACTCCCTTACAAAACATATTTGTGCATGCGTTCAAATCAACATTTTTATTTCAAATAACAGCGCCTGAAGTCATAATACTATAACGTCATTTCGGGAATCACTCAAACGTCCGTAACTACTCGATTTTTATTTCATCTCAATAATCTAGAGAAACTGTTGAGATTATGGATTTTTTTGTGTAGTTTTCTATGCTAAATAAGCTTCTCTCGCCGCAATTAAAAAGTTTAGAAATCGAATTACCTCTACTAGCAGCTGTCATCAAATTACTCTTACATGTATACAGTCACTTGGTTAATTTGCACACCATATCAATCAAGGGTTTCCATAAATATTCACAAATAAAAATTTTAGCACCCACCTTTCAAAAGCCAGTATGCTCCACCAAAATAGAAAATGGGAACATAAAAAACTACTACACGTAGTTTTCAGATGAGAATTTTTTTCCACATATGGCAAGGTCTCTGTGCACAGTGGGATAATAGTTTTAAACATAACATAAAAGGACTTTAAGAAAAATAATAGCAAATTATTCCTAACTTTTAAGCTAATTCAATTGTCCTTTTCTTCTTGAAAACACCATATACAACTTATTTGCAGTCATTGTATATCCCATGAATTTGAAAACAATATGTATAGCATGACAGGTTTGCTTTTAGCTGACAAAATAAGATATCAGGTTAAACATTAATATAAAAAATTTCCAATTAACAAGCAATTAGCGTTATAAGTTACGGCACCAAACAGCCTAACTGTTATATAAACAACTAAATTATATTATAGGAATCATAAGGTTGAGGCTAGCCCTGTGCATTTCTATCGATAATTCGAATAATACGACGAATAATTCGATACATCGAATAACAATATTTGAATAAAAGTTTTTCGTATTATCGACTAAGTAATTATTCGAATAAATTTATTTGAATTATCGAATAAATAATTATTTGAAGTATCGAATAAATAATTATTCAAATAATCGAACAAATAATTATTCGAATTATCGAATAAACCGTTATCCGAATAAAACTGCTATTTGCATGAAAAGCCTCAGAATAATAACCAAACTAACATTTTTAAATAGTTTAGTACTTATAGCTACCATTGTAATAGGTTCATTGCTTGAAATATTCTTTAGATAGTCTATCATTAGCCGATTTTACTATTAGTAATTATCAATTTCTCTACAATATCAGAAAATGGACATTATTCGGCAGGTACTTATCTATTCTTTCAATTGTAGTTTACAATAAAGTTACACTACAGTAAACTTGTATCAGATAAAAGCTACTGGAGATTACTCTTCCTAGAAAATTATTAATTACCTAATAACCTATTGCCAAAGACTATATATATAGTCTTCGCTATTGCCTATTGGGCTGAATCGTAACTCAGGGACGCGGAGACACTCTTCTAGCGAAAATACAAAATATCAATCCAATAAATCCATTCCTAATTCTATTCAATAACTCGCTTTCTATTCCATAGCTATTCGAATAACTCGGCAGTTAGTCGAATGCACATCTTCATATTTATTTGAATAAGTTATTAAAATACCTTCATATAATCATATTTATTCGAATAGTTCGATAATTATTCGAATAATTTGATATTTATTCTAAATAATTCGATACTTATTCAAATAATTCTATATTTATAGGAATAATTTTCGATATTCATTGGAATAAATTCGATATTTATTCGAATAATTTGATAGTTATTCGAATTTTTACATGGAATAATATTCAATATTTAATTTCATTCGGTATTCGATACCCAGTTGTGATATCGAACATCCCTAGTTGAGGCATTCATAACTTTATATGTAAATTTATAAATATTTAGGGTATTTAAAAAAACATACGTTTCTTTTGCAGCTACATATCAGAAAACCATTTGTCAATCATTTTAATACGGAACCATTATTTAAGAAATACAATACTCCGTAGTTGTTTTTCTTCATCCACCTCCCATTTAGAGCTAACAAATACTTTATTTGATACTTGGTAATGTTTCTGGAACTATTTTCGACTTTTACTACGACTTCGGTTTTATAGGAGCTTTTAATCAGGCAATTACGGTGAACTGCGACAATTTGTCTATCTACATTATCCATTCTAACTAAAACTTTGTGGAACAAACTTGTTAAAAAACAAAGTGCTTTAGTTTTTTTACGATGGGTAGCAATTTACTGTTAACCTTTTCCTCAACAACCTCAGAGTGGTGAGAGAGTAAAAGTGAAAAAATGAACCTAAAATTACACAGTCACCATAAAGATATCAAAATTTAATTATCCTCGGGAGTGAGTAAGGCAACCTCAGCAAATAGCGGGGGCTATAAATGTAGGCTAACATAACTCACGGCAATTTACACGAAACCAAGAATGCAGAATGAGATGCTGATCCTATTATGCGATTCTACAATATCTCTTAATAGCCCCTGTAACGCAGCCACTATCAGTAATTAAGGTCATCTTTCAAACGGCCCGAGTAAAATTGCGCTTTAACCCATTTGCCGATTAACAAGTCGTTTAATACGACATATATTAGGAGTTATGTTGTGGTGTTTCCTAATGTTGCGGAAACGAGGACCACTTCAAAAATTCTACACGCTATATAACCAGAATGTGAACTGGCCTTATCTCTTCCAAATGACCCAAATATAAAATTTTCCCTATTTGTTTCTAATCCTACAATTTTATTCTAGGTGAGTCGAGAACGAGTGAGTGGATTGCATTGCATTGAAAATAACTGTAAATTGGTAAGTTTAACTCGGTTTAATTTGCAAGAATATTTATCGCATCGAACAGTAAATTTAAGTGATGCTGTTAGTGTGAACAGTGCAGGTCAATAAAGTTATGCGGATGATGACTATTTATGTGCTATTTGCGGCAGTGGTATTACGGTTGTTCTATTAAACTAACCTAATTTTATTGAGTGAGTAACATTTGTCAGTGTGCAATGCCTATATTCTTAGACAAATGAGAACTAGTGACTAAAATCCCCAGAAATACCTACATTCGTATTTCAAACGAGGATTTTGGTGTTGAAAATAGTATTTATTTTTAAACGGAGAATAGAACATTTCTTACCAACGCTTTGTAAACTTTTAATGGATCCGACTCTTACATAGTAAAGTGTAAGAAAGAGTAAATATTATTACACTGTGACTAAGATTGCGCCTTCTTTGGTCAATTATTATAATTTTCAAAATAGAATAGAGTAAGACTAGAATATGGCTTGATAATGTACTCATAGAGGACAATTACTGCAATTTTTCTATTATTAAATTGTCTCCAAAATTATTAGTTCTGTAAACGTTTTGTTCGTACTTGGGCCACAAATAACTTCTGCCATAAGTATTTATAGTAAAGGTATCATTCAAAATTTTTCACGACAGCAACTAGTGGCCCGTAAATGTTTATGAAGAAATTGTAGCAGTAGAAGTTTCAAACTTGTTGATCCCACCAGAAAAATTGACAAACACAAAATAATCGAAAATTAAAGTGACGCTCTTCTCAATCTGCGACGAAAATCAAGTTTTTCAGATATTTTTCCAAAATCTCGGTTGTAAGTACAAAGAAACACTTCAAATATGTACTCAAACATTAACACTTTTATTTTATTTCCATAACATTTAATTATAAACACTAAATACAAATTTAACGGAGCTGCGTGCGATTGTGTGTTCAGCTCGGTGGTAAAAAAGCAACTCACAACTATTTTTACAAACGGAAGCGTAGAAATACAAAAATATGAATTCGACTCACATAAAATCAGCCAATCTGGGCTAATCATAAACAGACCAAAATTTAAAAAAAATTTATAAATTACAATAACTTTCTTATAAATAATTTTCCACCAAAATAAAAATCACCATGGCGGTTACACATTAAAAATGCACATTTTGGTACTTCATTTGGTATACTTTCAATTATGCACATAGAAATTCACAAATATTTTTACCATAATTGTTAAATAAATTCATAAAATTACACTAAATGTTGAAAACAATCAACTCATACCTTCTTAACACACATTAGCACATTCATATGAACATATTTTTCACAAGAGAAAAGTTCAACGAAATTACAAACTATAATGTAACTGTCAAATTGATTACAATTTTACTCATATTTCCTTAATTAAGTTCAAGTATGCACACATAAGATTGAAAAGTTTCCTCCCCACCTTTATGAACATGAGTGTAAACAAATACATCCCAATCGAGGATCTAGAATTCAAGTTACACAACTTTACGATGCCAACTCATTGCTATTGCTTTACTAAATTTAGAAATAAGTTAAGTATCTTCACTAGAGCCTGTTGCAACACAGCAATATGTATATATATATTTATATAAATACAGATCTCGAAATCATGCAACTTAAAAATAATGCAAGTATATGCACCCACCAGCGACCATGAAGATGAACAAGTACAACAGTTATATAAAGAAAAAGTGCACGCATCGTAGAGAACGCCACAAAATACCTACTTATCACAGGAGATTTTAATGTAAAGATAAGAAGAAGGCAAGAAGCTGAAGAAGAGATGTTAATAAATGTTTTGAGGCAACAGCAATTATATGCTATAAACACAGTCTTTAAAAAGAAAACCAAAAACAAATGAACATGGATCAGCACCGATGGACGAACTAAGATATTCTCTCATATTCTCACATAAATAAATAATGAAAGATGTTGCAGTAATAAAGAATATAAATACTGGAAATCATCATGGATTCATGAGAAGTACAATAGCCGTTAGCAATAAAAATGAGAAAATCAACAAAAGGGAATATAAAAAAGAATTAAAAAAAATTATTTTATGTTAGTATCATAGAAGAAAGTAACATATATACAACAATTGAGAAAATATCGACAGCAATTAAAGAAGCTTCGTCCATTGTAACATTGAACAAAACAACAGAGATTGCAAAATTAGTCCTAATAGAAGGAGACGAATTGAAGAGAGGAACAAACTAACAATAAAGCTATAAGAAAATCTAGAAGCCTTCAACGAAATTAATAAAATAATAAGAAGAAAAATAAAAAAAGACCTAAAAGCATGGCACGAACTAAATATCGAAGAAGCAATCCAAACATTGTGGAAAAATGAAACAATGGCAGAAAGAAGAAAGATTGGGAAATACAGTTACAACATAATTAAGAAATGCAGAAATGCAGAATGAGCCTTCATAACAGACCAAAACAAGATTCTAGAAAGAACAGAAGTATTTCACAAAGGAATATACGTAAAAGAACACACGCACAGAACAGATTGAAGACATAGAACGGAGAGTAACAAACGTAAATTCAGAAGATATTCCCGGCGATAAATACCAAGAAAGTGGAATAATGCCGTCATCATATTCATAATTTAATCATCATTGACAGCCTTTTTGTCTCACTGCTGGGCATCGGCCTCTTCTCTGTCACGTGTTTCTCGTCAGCGCTAAGGTAGGATCACATGGAACCTACAGTTTAACGTCGAATCTGAACGACAGAAATTCCGGAGAAGATTTTTAGTATTAAGATCCCACGGTTGCAAGCCGTATTGGGAAATTGTGTGTGGTGGGTTGCAGACAAGATTTTTATAAATCTGCATGGTAATGCTTAGGTTTCGAACCCAAGGCAGAATCGACGCTTTACTCAGAAAGCGAGCGCTCTACCAACTTAGCCACCACCACACGTCGTCATATTACTGTTCAAAATAGGAGACAAAACTCGATTAGAAAACCATAGACCTATCAGCCTCATATCACAAATATATATAAACGACTTACAAAAATTGTTAGGAATATGAAGAAGGTAGGATTCTGTAGCGGTTACAGCTACTACTCAAGGTCACTTGCAAGTAATTTAATAGAAAAATCAAAGGAATATAACTTGTGTCTTGCCTTCATAGACTACTAAAAGACGTTTGACTTAGTCAAATATTGGGCTATAATAAAATCCCTTGCAAAATAGCAGAGTGGACTCTCGATATATCGCATTAATAAAAAATATATATAAAAATGCTGCTTGTAAAATCAAGCTACAAAAAAAACACCAAACCAATAAAAACGGAACGGGGCTTAGGACAGGGGAATAAAAACTCTCCTAAACTATTTACACTGTGCCTAGAAGAAGTTTTCAAAATCTGTAAATGGGAGGGTAAAAGATTGAACGTAAATGCAGAAAGATTAAATCGTTTAAGATTGGCG
>JABXWE010059900.1:0-14286 GCA_014611495.1 Limonius californicus
ATTTTTTTCCTGGATTTTTTCCGTTTACCATCATAGATGGCACCCGCCTACTTGGTAAAATATAAAAAAACGCATAAAGTAATCTAGTAAAATATTATATTCGCTATTAAAGACTTACACATCAAAAGTTACCCGACATATGATACATAGTTAGAAAGAGAAAAAAAAATCCGTTTTAACTAAACCATAGCCAACTATGATTCCCATTTGAAAAAATACAACTTTAGGCCATAACTCGACATTAAACCTTTTTTCAAATTTTCTCGACGCCACTGGATTATACAGAAAAAAGTTCCCTGAGAATGTAAAAGTTATTTTGTCGAAAGTCGAAAAATCGAACTTTTGTTTATAACTCGAAAACAAAAGACGATAGCATATTTTTGTTTCCGCCACTGAATTTGTCTCAAAAATAGAGATCGAGAATGTGACTTCCATTTTTTGTATCTTCTATAGTTACCGAGTTACCCTATACAAACATCGAAATTTGCCCACCCTGTACATAAGAATTTAACAAAAACTTTGTAAATATCTTCCAATAGTACTTTATAGAGTTATTCTCTTTAATATATGTATCTGGAGGAGAGAGTTTGGAACTTCCACTTTCTACTTTATATGAATTTTACTAATGTAAAAATTCTGTTTAATAGGCAAACTAGTAATCCATAATCCCGAAGACGATGAAGATGAATTCATGGATGAGTTTGAAGATGAGGAAGATGATATGACTGAAGATGGTGAGGCGAGTGATTTGTTTAATGACACATTTAGCTCTGAAGGACATTTGGAAACAGATATCCAAACTGACCCAAGCACTTCACAAATATGTATCTCTATAAACCCGTGTATTCAGAAAGAGGATGCATCGCAAGAGGTCGACATGAAACCTTCACAGGAAAGTGTAAAACAGAGTGATGGTTTTATAGAACAAACTGTACCGAATGTATCTTCACTGAAGCCTACTGTTAGTGAAATACAGAAGCAAAGTAGTAGAGATACTTTATCTTACCTTAAATCAAAACGAATAAGTAGGCATAAAAACATTGATGGGGTGGATGCTAAGAAGTTTAAACCAACTCTTGAATAAAAATTTTAAACTAATATGGATCTTATTGATTTTTCGTATATGATTGTAAAGTATACATTTTTAATTTTATATTTTACATCGCCTAAATCCGTGTTAATTTATAATTTAAATGTTTTAGATTCAGAATCACTAAAATTAAAATTTCATTTAACTGAGTTTGCATATATAAGACTATGAGACTTAAAAAAAAATAGAGCATGACACTCATTGTTGCAGTCGGTAGCAATAAACCCAGTAAGCTGAAAAAAATCACATTTTTATTGTGATGGTCTCTCAAGTAATATTTTTAAACACCAGAAAATTAAATATTAAGAACTATAAATAATGTTCCAAGAGTTTCCATAAAAATAAATAATCATTTGCCTAATATTACATTAAATATTGAATAACCAGTTAATTTACCTGGATTTCTTTATTTTATTGTGGTGTTGGCGTCATTACGTGGCTGAAATTAGTACACAGTAAATAAGAAAGTTTGATTAAAGTCTTATATATTTTTTTAAATACATAGTTTAATAGTTACAATAAATATTTTTATGATTTTGTTAATTGCACGTGCAAACTTGGTATTTGAAATTTTTAAATGTATAGTAAGAAAGAGATGGCACAATTGATCCTGCATACAAATAACTAAGAGAACAGTGAACTGTTTTATTGCTGAAATAAACTCTAGTTTTAATTTATAATATACTTTTGCTAGTTTATCTGTAAATTTTGTAGTTTCTAAGAAATACTGTGAAGCTGGCTGTGAGCACAAATCATTAAAATTTGTATATTTTGGTAGTCATCACAATTCTATTATTTCCTTATTTGCAAAACCAACTGTTCTGAGGACATTTTCATTTTTCATATCCTTGTGGCAGTTGAGAAATTTGAAGATCATAATAGAGGGTGGTTGGGAACTGTGTTTCATGTTGACAGTTGATTAACTTTTTAAAATAATTAGTTTCAGTTATAAACTTGTGATTTGTTGAATTGAAACAATTTAAGTTTTTGGAATATTTATTGTGTTTGGGCTTCCGAAATATTTTGGCTGCACATATAACTGCCTTGAGAAGTACATGGATGTTGGAATTAATCTGTCATGCATAAAGTGTTCATTGAATATATAAATATTTATTGAATCTGAGTCAACTGACTTTCAGTTTCTCTACCAATCTGTCCCAACCAAAAAAACAATGGTATAGTAACTGTATATTAAAATTTATAATACTCTGACTATGTTACACAAAAACCGTACAAATTACTACAGAACACTATACACAAATTAAATTTAATGAATATTTAAAATATTCCGACAACATTTTGTGTATATTTAGTAAATGTTTTGTATATATGCTGAATGTTCTTTGCATTTACTTGTGGCCAATATATTCAATTAATATTTTTAAACATTTAATTTATGTTTTATGTCTGCATAACAATGGGAAATATTTACACACAGAGTTCTACATTTCTGTGTGAATTACCTGCGCAACAAATGGAGTACTTTCCTTATAACTTTACCAGTAATTCGTTGTTCATTCTTTTTCTACAAAATTGGATGATTAATTGTTTAAAATAAGAGTGCCTTTTTAATGTTTTGTAAACAAATGTTAGTACAGAGATTACGCAAGTAAAGGTTTACTAAATATCACAAGTAATATGATAAAACCACTCTTATTGAAAATAGTAGAAAAGCAGTGTTAGACTTCGGTTACAAAATTAGAAATGCTATCATTTAATTTTATCATTAACCGGTAGCTAACCAGGTCTGATTCCAGGGACACTACCACCCAGGACCGGTCACAGAGACCCCTGCACTTACTTTTAATTATAAACAATCATACTTACAATTTGAATTTGGAAATGTGTACGTTGCATAGATATTTCATTAGGCTACCAGTAAACATTAATTTGTGTACAAATATTAAGTTTCTTTAAAGGTGTGGGAAATTAATTAAAACAACAAAACTTGAACGTATACTAAAATCATTTTATTGTAATTTACGAGGGTTTTCCGTAAAATAAGGTCTCCAATTTTTTTTCACAAAGAAAAACACGTTTATTTGCAATGAGTTATACATTGTTGGAAAGCCTGGACTTTCTTCTATTTTTCTACATAATCCCCGTTGCGATCGATGCATTTTTCGTATACCCGTGTCATAGAACTCCCACTCCGCGGCGCGCAGGTAGCGTACAACTTCTTCTTTCAACTCCTCGTTGGCCCTGATATTTATCCCACCCAGGTGTGACTTCAACGCAAGAAAGAGATGATAATTACTTGGTGCTAGGTCCGGGCTGTAGGAGGGGTGTGTGACGTTATCCCATCAAAATTGGCTGATGAGGTCGGTTGTTGCACGGGTGGTGTGGGGACGAGCATTGTCTTGATGAAAACGCACTCCCTTCGTCAGCATGCCCTTTCTTTTGTTTTGAATTTTATGGCAAAGGTTCTTCCAAGTTTGACAGTAGCGATCAGCGTTTATTGTTGTCCCGGTAGGCATGAACTCGCACAACAATATTCCAAAACACAGTCGCCATCACTTTGTTGGCAAACAATGTTTATTTAAACGTTCGCGGCTTCGGCGATTCTGAATGCCGCTACTGACGGAACTGTTCTTTTGTCTCTGGTGTGGTGTAATGTACCCAGGTTTCGTCACCAGTGACAATTGAATCCAAGAATTCCTCGCCCTTTTCTGCGTAGTAATCAAGAAATTCGCGGGCCGCTTCAACCCGTTGCCGTTGGTGATCTTCGGTGAGCATTCTGAGGACCCACCTTGCACACACCTTGTGATAATGCAAATGTTCTACCAAAATCTTGTCAATAGGAGTCTTACTGACATCCGGGATCGATTTGCACAGCTCCCGAATCGTCACCCGTCAATCTTCAAGCATTATCCACTCCACTTTTGCAATCATTTCGTCGGAAACCGATGGCCGTCCGGCATGCTGTTCATCATGGACGTCTGTACGTTCGTTTTTAAACTCTGCACCATTTTCGCAAGTTTTTGATGTCCGTACACTTCACATAACTGTCGATAAATTTCTATAGGCGTAGTGTCCTTAGCACACAAAAAACGAATCACAGAACGTAACTCACAGCTGGCGGTAGGGGCGAGTGGAAGTTCCATCGCGGTCTGCTACCAAACCAAGATTAAGCGTCGCAGACAGCTCGGAGTGGTGGGGATTAGTAGGCGGGGAATCAAGCTACACGCCAGTGTTGCCAGATCTTGGGTTAAAGCGTTCCTCGCTACTAGTGCCTTGGAGACCTTATTTTACGGACAACCTTCGTATGTGTAATAAGGATAGACAACACAAAAAAATTTCGTAATTTTCCAGAATAAAATTCTTAGAAATTGCACATTATAAAGTTTTTCTATTCTGTACTACAGTTAACTCCTAGCACTCTTCTAATGCACGCCCGCAATTTAAATGTTATTTCCTGAAAATTCTAAAACACGTGCGGTCACACAGACCGGTCCCGGGTAGCTACGGGTTAAACAAATGATTTTGTCAGTGATGAAATCGATATTTCTGTAGGCTTATAATGTAGCAATTGCTGTAGAACCCACTAAATTATTTGTTATGTAATACTGTCTGAAGTTATTTAATTAATTAAATCACTATAATATTGTATTAGAATAGGTTCATGTCTACAATAACTTGTGATTATTTGAAACTTTTAGTTAATTTTTGTTAAATTATAAAATGAGAGAGACTGCTGTACAACTTTATGAGATGAATTCTTGAAAGTTATATGTTAAATGTCAAAGGATAGCTTTATTTTGTTTTAATTTTTGCACAATGTATCGGTTATATGTTGAAAAGGAAACTGAATTAGGGAAGACAAACTATTTAAAAAGTGCAGTTTCATTTCTTTCCTGAACAGTTTTCATGAAACTGTCACGAGGTTTTCACGGAATAAATAAAACACCATCAAAACTGATAACCCTCTCAATTATTCCGGTAATGTAAAATGTAACCAACAGATTTTTGTAACATTATCCTAGATATTGGTTTTAAATACTACTTCCTGGGCAAAAATCAGAGTGCATAACAAAAAAGTTCAGTACTGCAGGAATTCATTATTGATTTTTAACATATGTCTTATCTAATGGTTTCTTTTGGTACAATTTTTATTTACGTGTTGAAAAAAATGATAATTCATCTGCACTTTTTACATTCTCCACGTAAGGTTTTCGTATGTTCTTGTTTTGGCTGTAATTATTTCTTATACTTTGGTGAAAATCCAAGCAGACCAATTACTTTGTAAACATAAATTAGCATAAAAATAAGGAAAATGTAAATCTGTGATTGAAAATCAAGTGTAAAGAACAAAAAAAAGCATAAAATATTTTGTTATTATAATTTCAGAACAATTATTTGTATATTTGTATTTCTGCATAGAATGGCTTTGCCATTCGATTGGGTATCTTCACTATGAGTTTGTATGGCAACAGTCAGCTACACTGAAAGCAACAAAATATTTGAGAAAAATATGTAAAATTAAGTTTAGATAATGTATCTTTTTATTAGCATTTTAATTATAAGTTATGTTTCTGTATCTGCATTGTTAAAAATGTAATATGTATAGAATTCTAATAAATCGTGTAGATGGGGCTGGCGTTTGACTTCTTCTTATTCTTCTTTTGGGTGAATTGAGGTTATGTATAAGTTTAGATTTCTTTTTAATATTTTCAAAAATAATTTATATATTATAATACTAATATATATAATCGTAACCAATTCATTATACTTCTCACAAATTTCCCAATGGCAATTCAAAGAAATTATAAATTGCATATAAAACCTTGAAAATATGTTGGGTAAAATTGATTGATTCGTTAACGTAAACGTAAAATCGGCAAATTATTTTATATTCTTCCAATGTGAAATATGCTTTACAAAGTCAAAATTTGATTAAAGGGGGACGAAATCTTGTGTTATATGGTTATATCTTGTCATTTACATTTTTATATTATTTATAATTGCATATAAAAGAATTATTAAAGCGTGGTTCACTAAATTTTCCACGTAGTTCTGTGGATGTTCCTCTAAGTTGGTAAGTTCACAATCGTTTTAACTATGCACTAAACAGTGGCGTAGCAATAGCTTCTTGCTATGCCGCGGGGCACAATTTTCTAGAACCCTCGACTGTTTTATATCAAAACAGATATTAAAAGTGCTTAAAACAGAAATACCTAAAAAACGTTGTGTATTATATTCATCATAATAAATTAGAGTTTAAGTTCTTATCAAAATCCTACGACGAAGCAGATGTCTTTTTGTGATTATTAACCGCCACTAAAATTGTGCAATAATTTGATGGAAAAAATGATGAACTAGACAAACGGCAACTTGATATATTATCCTCAAAGGGTGTTATTATTATTATTATAAGAAGCTTTCATAGGACTTAGAGGCCCATCACTTTGGTCTACTTACTTAACAATATATAAATATAGTTTTGTAGATTTAAATGATTGTTTTTAACCAAAACAAGATATTGACCCAAATTTTCTCCTATCAGCACTATTTTTCCATATTTTACTTCCGTTTTTACTTATAATATTATAGACAAAAATCTTAAACTAAATTATGATATGATATTAAAACAATGAAACGGACATCAATTTAATTATTTCGTTAAGTAAAGTTTTAAACTTACAATTAATTAAGAAATTATCTCATTGTTGCTAATTGATGGGTGTACAAATTAAAGAATTAACAAAAAAGTAATAATAATATAGCGAATATCTATCTTCTCCAAAATTGGAATCTGAGGCTTCTGCTTAGAAAATCGTCATAGCAGTTATTGCCATTCTGGTATTAACACGACATTATGAATCTCTAAAAACTGTTTTCAAGTTCTGCTTGATTTAAAAGACGACGATCATTTTCTTTTCAATGTAGAGTACCTAAAAACCATATCGAGTTGAATGTACTTGTAGCGAGGCCACGAGACCTTTGAAACTACAAATATTTGCTCGATATATACGTTAAACCAAAGAGCAGTATATTGTATAAATATAGTGCTCTTTGGTTAAACATAATATCCCGTAAACTTACAAAAACTATTTGCAATTGTAAAACTTAGTCTAGTTTGACACGACGCAGAATTTTTTCAGAAAATTCTGCAAAACAAGTAACACGAACCTGAATTTTGTGAGAAATTTGTCTGTGAACATGCGCAATAACTCAAATTACGATTACATCTGTGAGAAAACTGTCTAAATAATCTCGTGACTGTCGATAATGTAGAAATCTATCAAGGTTTCATAATAATTGTTTACTGTAGTTTACATAACCACGAATCTGGGTAATACATTTGCATCTTGTATGGTTTTATTTTTCTGTGTTTTAGGTACGTTTTTTGGTGTTTATAAATTATATTAAGTGTGGGCCGATTTAGCATCGGCGCGGTGACGTGTACACGTGGTAAAACATTTACCTCTCGCCCTCTGTTATCATTGATGAACACTAAAAATTGCTCGTTTGCGCATCTATGCGACGCCGATTCTGAATATAATTCTGTAGATTGTAGCATGCATTTACAGAATTTTATATAACATTTTGTATAGAATTTAGTTGATTTACTATGTTTGGATACATGAATTTATTTGGCCTTCATAGACAGTCATTATGATATAGTCAGAGAATTACTCATTATCTTGATGATACTTGATCTTGATACTATTTTTTTACTGTTATTGTGTGCAAGTTTATTAGAAGGAGAAAGAAATATATACGAGTAGATTTCTACTTTAAACACTGTTTCTTCCATTTTCATGAAATGTATTGTGGTTTGTCGTTCTGTCTGCGTTTTGTTTATATGATAGAGTAGTCAGTAACTGAGGTTTATAATGCAGGAGAAGATCAGAGGAACGAGAAATATAGTTCAAAGACGAATCCTGGTTGCATAATCTAAGAGAGTGGTATGACTATAATTCAAATGAGTTGTTTAGAACCGATGTCAGTAAAGTGAAAATTGCCGTGATGGTTTCTAACCTCCAACAGGAACCCGGACTGTAAGAAGTCAGCGCACAGAATAATGTATACAGAACTGGCATTCTCATGTCTAAAAATGTACTTACCAAATCTCAAACGCTCAATCGACGCGTGACGTTGTCCAAACGCCTGGGCATCATATTTAAACAGGCGTGCGCTTGCGTTTTGTTCTTTGACAGGTTGCCTTCTATGTTTTTTGTATTTTGATAGAGAAACATCTAGGACGCGGTTTCCAAGCACGTCTTTGCGCTGAAGTTCTCAGTTTATGGTACACCCTAACTATGAATTTTGCCTATCTGGGGTAGTACCACTACAGTGGCACTGGACCTACGGATTCACCTCTTAATCGAAATAAGGCGCACTTTTCAATTTTTCTTCTCGAGAAAAATGTCACCGACCTCGGGCTGTGCTCTAGCCATTAGAATACTAAGGCTGCTGCGTTCTATATTCGTTCTATGGTTGTTTCACAATCTTTTGTCGACCGAAATCTACTTTAAATAGAGATTTTATCCGACGCGTGGCGTTGTGTGCAATAAGTAACAATCTATCACGGAAACATTAAAGGCACCGACAGTGCCACTTCTGAATTTACCATAACGTAGACAGGATTTAAGGGACTACTAAAATGACCCAAAACCAGCTAATAGCGTTTTCTATTGTCAGCGTACCTGCGTTAGTAGGCGACTATTCAACATTCATTTTTTAACTCGTAGACGACATATACAAGATTGAAATAAATTGAAAAAATTGTAAAAAGTGATGGTAAAAAATTGTACTATATCGGGAAACACCAGCGAATATAGATGGTGCAGAGAAATATACAAACGGCCAACGTAAACGGGATAAAGCGCATTAGTGGATGTGCGTTTATTTGACGCGAATGATATTAGTTTGCTATTAAAATGTCAGTAATTTTGAGGTAAATTATTTCTCTAGTATGTTGCTGTATGTATTCGACCGATGAAAGAAGTAGAACAGGTACTGAAGGCCGTTCATGTAATTTTATGTGCCATAAAAGAACATGTCATTGTTGCGTTATACATACTTAAAATCGTCGATTATAAAATAAAATACAGGGTGATACATATGTATGTAGTACCAACATGTTTGTTGTAGGTAGCTATTTTTCAAGCTGCTAATTAACAGAATGTAAATCACAAAAATATCAAGAAAACGTTTTTCAAATCCGTCGTCTACTGATGGAGTTAAATAAGTTCTTCTGATGCATGTTTAAAGTGAAGCAATTATTTTAATTTTTTCCTTGTTAATACAATTTCAGTTTCTTTATTTCATCTATTCCTTATACTCTTTTAATAAATTTAAAAAATAATAACTATCGGTGAAATACAATTTCTTCATCGTCCTTCGTCGTTAAAATTAAAATTTGTGGAATTTATGGAAAGTTATCGATAATAAGAAACTCACGGGTTGCTACTCTCGACAACTGTTTTTATTTGAGTTTAGTTTATTTTGCGGGAGGTCTCTGCATTTTCCGTTACGCCACTGGCTAGAATCCGTTTGTTTGGTTATTTTATAGGGTTATTTATGTTAACAAAGTGTTGGTACTTACTGTTTACATTTAGTTATTCTGCGATTACATTATGGCGGCTACCTTGTAGATGTCTGGGTTTTGTTTCACATGTGTGACCACATTAATTTCTTTCTGAAGTTTTAAACTGACAGCAACAGGTGCGAAAAATAGTTTTGTTTAAAGTATCTTCGCTTTAGCCGAACTACGTATCTAATTTAGAATGGATAGTATAAAAAAAAAGGAGAAAAAATTAAGTCTAGCGGCAATTTCGTTGTAAAATTACGCTTTCGTATAATGGTCATTTTTGCATTCGCTTTCATTTTGTAATTGATAATACCTAAACGAAAAGTAATAAAGCGTTCTTGTTCTTAAAGAAATGGCAGATTCTGCAAGCGAATCGGATTCTAGTAGCATCGATGGAGGCCCAATCATGATGCCACCGAGCCCCATAACTAGAGAACAATTACAGAAGCGAATTGAGAGTTTACAACAACAAAATCGGGTGCTTAAAGTAGAATTAGAGACATACAAACTTAGGGTTAAAACGCTGCAAGAGGAAAACCGAAACTTACGACAAGCTTCAGTTATTATCGTAAGTATTAACGTTATAGTAAATTAAATTGTACGAACATAATCTGTACCTGCAACTACTTACAAATTTGTTGTTTGGTGTGTTATACTGCCTTTAACAAGTTTTTAGTAATAGTTTATCAAATGAACATACAGGATTGCAACAAATTTTTTTTAGAAAATGGGGATCACGCCTTTCTCAATAAAAAATTATAAGAAAGCTAGAAACCCATTTGAATGGGACAACTTGGATATTTTATATTATTATTATTATTGGTTTTATTATGAAAATTGATTCAGACAATGTTGCTGTTTGTTTAAACCGACAAAAATATTTATATAAAAAATATTATCTAGGTTCAAAGTCGGTAACCTCTTTGGGATAACTTTATACCAGTTTTTTTTATGTAAAATCCTTTTTGTTGTATTCATAAAAGCTTTTTGGTAACTTTAAACCATTGTATTGAGATTTATTAATATTTTGTAGAACTAGATAAAATGTTTGGAGCCATTAATTTATTCTTATTCCATATAATGATGTTGCAAATGCAAAATATGGAGGTCTAAGGATGGATATAAAAACAACATTTATATAAAATACTAAATAAAACAAACTGTATAAGAATTAAACCATTCTTCTTTTCCTTACAAAGGGCTACAAATGAAATAAAAACTCTCAAAATTAGAAAACATGCTTAAGAATTCGGTACATTTACTAATTTTGTACTGAGTAAAGAGTCTTTAATAAAAAATCTCTTCTACTAGTTGCGGAAGGGATAGTTTCAGCAACTTTTTACTTTATGACATCTGAGTTTTCATACTGCCGTTCATTATTTTTATATCACTGTGGTGTAAAAAAGGCCTGCACCTATTGAGGAAAACTCACATTAAAAATTATATTTTTTTAATATTTTCAGCCATTCATTGCACATATCCACACAGATATTCAAACATAGTAATATAGTGAAGCTAATAGATCCAATTTTTGCTTGTCCAGGAAATATAACTTTAAATAAAACATTTATTAAAAATTACTTACACTTTATTATTGTTATTGTAATTTAAGATAAAATCTGCCATATTACAAGACATCCTGATTAATATTAGAATAATTTAATATTGTATCGGACAGCTTCCGTGCTTGATAATTAATTTGTATTTGTTTGGCCAATTTCCCAAGTTCTTCCTAGATTAAATCCATTGCTTTTTTGTTGGTTTTTTCTTTGATATGATGTTAGCTATCTTTTGCTACAAGTTTTTGATGGAATGAAGGCCTGGCAATTGTGTTGGTTAATCTATTCTATCGATTTCATTGGTCCACGCCCAAGATTGAACTACTTTTGCTGTATGATATTGTGGCATAACTGGTTGATATATTTGCCCAATCTGGTGGTCTGTGAAGGATGTGAACAGTGGTTGTTACATAACAGGCACTTGGCAAAGTACATCATCATCCTGGATAATAAACCGTTCTTCTGCAAACAAATCTTTCCCACTAGGCAACATTTTATTCTGCAGTACTTCAGGATATTGTGTGGCATTTATAATCCTAGAAACAATATGCTGTGAACCAACTCATATGGTAGATCAAGCATGCACCCGCGTACAATAACAGAGGTTGAGTGATTTATTGTTGGAAGTACGCGTTTTGGTAAAAGTTCTTCCTCAGGAAATCTAACATACAGCATGATTATTGATTTTAAAGGTAGATTAATTACTGAATACTACCTTATGGCGCTGGTTTAGTGTCCAGTGATGGTGTTCCTTTGCCCATTGCATACGGTTGAGTCTCTCAGAATGCTGCGGTTTCTTGCTTGCTCTACATCCTCGGACTCCAAAATGAAGAAGCCTTCTCAGTCAGAGCCATACTGGTTCCAGAAATAATTATTTTTTTAATATTTGGACTAAGGAGACCACTATACAACATTATTTTCATGATTTCTGAATGTTATTTGTTGTTTAAATGCTGAACTATACAAATTTCCTTTATGTAATTCACTATTCAGAACACCCACTAAACACAGTACCATGAACATACTTTTAAAATGGCTATTACTATTTTCCCAGAACTATCCAATGTCGGTATATAGTTTTAAAATGAACGAGCTTGATAGTTTGGTGGAACCTGTTCCAATTGATAAGGCGAGCGTTCTGCAGACAAAGCGGTCTCTTGTAACATAATCCTGCATACCTGTTCATTGAATCTGCTTAAGCTGGCATTGAAAACACTGGTCATTTATCTGAAAAATAAACTTAGGGTAAAATACAGGTTACAACGTCCATTTTTTACGATTGTGCATTCTTTGCTTCTGCCTTATCAATTGGAACGTACTCTATTAGTTTAAAAAGTATCCCAAATTACTGTAGCTGTAGAGTATTCACTCATTAGGTTACTTCCACAAAAATTAAATTGGTCTGTTTTTAGCGAAAGCAAGTTTTAGTATGTTTTAAAAAAATGAATCATGTGATGTTTTACAGTACATTCAAGGATAATTCTTTCAGGAATTTATTCGAACTCGTTTTCTATTTGATTGTTCAAACACTTTTGTGTATTTGCATCAGCCTTTAAATGGAACTTAAGATGGCCACAAACTGGCATAAAATATCATTGCTTAAATTGAAGTTTGGCTGTGCGAAACAATAAGAACACCATACAAGATGTTTGTAAATAACCGAACAGACTATAACTTCATTATTAATAAAAAATTTGGTTTTTTGTTTTATTGAAAATAGGGATTTGTACCTATTTAGGTAATTTATTTCAATACATAATGTTTTAATATATCACACAATTTGTTTTTTCAAATTCCAGTTTTAAAGGAAAGGGGATGTTTGAAACACATCGCTATAAAGCTATTTTATTGTATTTCTGACTAATAAATGCAAGCACACTATTTTATAAAAAAAATTTATTTTATTTACTTTGCATGGAATAAATTGATTGTGTTGCACTTATTTTATACACGGACAGATCTTTAAAGTAAAACTAAATTATTCCTCAAAGGACACATATAACCTCACATTAAATGATAAACAAACTATTGATCTAAAGTTAATAATTAAAGAGCTATTTTCATTTAAAAAATCACAGCTTATGGTGGTTACATTATTTCAAATACAACCAACTCATACATTTTAGATCGATGATTGTGTTACAGAGGAAATGCTAAATAATCAAATTAGCCAAAAAACCAGAGTATTCCATTGAAAAAAAAATAATGTGCTGTCTTCCATTTAAACTGGAAGTCGACAATTTTGTTTTGTTTGCCCAAAATACTTGTCAAGTCATATACAGTGAAACCTCCTATTACGGGCACTCCCTATAAGCGGACACTTCCTATAAACAGACACATTGTGACGCCTAGTTATATGACGGCGACAACAAAAATGGTTTTATGCACACAAAAGCGAAGTATCAATTTCTAAGCAAGGTCCTGGTATCAAGGACAAGGGTTCGACTAGCTACAGTCGAAGAAGGGTGGTTCGATGTAAGCCTAGGCGCCACCTGTTTAAAAAAAACCCTTTCCTCCTTGAAGAGGACTTTGGATAAACAGGAATCTTCCTGGATGCGAACTTACCTTGCTTTATAATATTAAACTTATTCTCCAAGACAGAATAAAACACAGTTATGATTGACAGAATTCCCAATATAATGGTCAAAAAAATAATGATTACTTAATACAAACGTATATATGTATGAAGCATACACAATACAAAAAAATCCCAAGTATTTATATGTATATAAATTCACATTCATTAACCAAAATGAACGGACCACAGTACGTTACTCTCTCTGATTTAATTTTTATATACAGAACTGAACCCAAAATTTCTAGGGAAAACAATAATGCGTAGATCAGTATTAACTAGAAGCGTTAATCCACTACTAAAAGGTTACACAAACCACCGATTTCACGTCTAGAATCGACTATTCGAGGCCTCGCATACACAAAACTAGATTAATTACCCAAAATAAATGGTATATACGCACGGATAATTATAAAATTTACGCAAAATTCCCCCTTTTTGTATGAACTTTGAATCAGAAAATAATATCTCGTGCCCTGCAGACCATTTAACAAGTTCTCAAATACAAAGTGAATTAAATCTGAAC
>JABXWE010059911.1:0-11066 GCA_014611495.1 Limonius californicus
CATCGAAAAAATAAGCTTTTCAAAAAAATCCGAAACCGGAAGCGGAAGTTACGCATGTTTTTTTGGTATCACTTTTTTCGTGATTCCAATTTTGAAACTTTTATCGCGGATAACGATAGAGGGTCATAAGACAAATCTGTTAGTTTTTTGCCGAACTCGCTAGCTTTAAACTGAAGGGCGCTATGATTTTTTGAAAATTTTGAGTTTAACGCCCAATTACTCGAAAACGGATGAATCGATTCAAATGCTGCACAGCGAGATGATTAAGCCATAACGGTCGCTAGTCTCAACCGTAGCGATATCTAGGCGGAGGAAGAGAAGAAACAATGAGAAAGTTAATAATAATTATATATTGAAATAATTTCTAATCTCCAACATTTGTAGATATTTGCTATTGTTTAGTATCTTCATGGGCCTTGTTGTTTTAACTACTTGGGTTGAAGTATTTTCAGGTAAGCTTGTTAAATAGTATTAAATCTTACCACAATTCTGTAATTGTTGCAGCTAGTGCATTACAATTAAAATCGGCATTATGTTCCATAATGTGGATATTTATTGTTAATTATTGTACTGTCATAATTTGATTTACAAATATGTGTTATACAGTTTAAATATTATATAATTAAACTGCAGATCAATCAGGAGAAGTTTGGCTTCTTCGATCACTATATGGCATCAATTGTATTCGTTCAATACATATACGTAGATATGAATTTACGTCCTATGTAAGAAACGCGCCATGTATGTCGGTTTGTTTGTAGTACAGCAAAATGTTGAGATAGATAGAAGGGTTACGGAATCAATATGTGGTCTGATTGATTTACATGTCTCAGCATATATCTTCGTTATTAGCAGAGATAGAAAAAACGTTTAAATTGAAAGGTTAGTATATATTAGAAGCTTCTTAAGGTAGTGCGTTCATAAACACAATTCTCCCTCTGTCTCTGCTACCGATTTTCCTTTACCATCTCTAGGTCGTCTGGCGCCCAATATTTACATGTTTCCAACGTTCTCTATCCCGCCACATAATTGATATAAAAGCAGAAAAGAAATAGAAAAATGATTTTGTTTTAATTCGGCATATTTTTTTCCTTTAATATTCTCAAGTTTTGACACCCTTTTACAGTAATACAAATAAGTTTTAAGAAGTTAGATCTTGTTGTCATTTCTTCTCTTACGGTTCCTACTGCAATTCCCATATTGTTCTTGGAATATTCAAGATATATTATAAAAATTTCCGGTTCTAAGTATTTTCAAGTTTATTTGGTATGGTAAATTGTTCTACATGACATTGAAAAGCTTAAGAACAGAGAGCAAAGAAGGAAGATATTAAGCAAATTAAGGACGAATACGGGTAAATATTAACAAATGAGGAAGACATAATAGAAAGATGGAGTAGATATTTTAAAAATTTGTTGAAAGAGTTGAATAATAAAGAAAACTATGAAAGAATACAAAACATTGAAGAACACCAACTACAAGGAGAGCACATACAACTGGAAGAGGTTAAGGAAGCTACGAAGAAGCTTAAAAAGGGAAAGACCGCTGGGCAAGATAATATCATTGGAGAAATGCTAAAAAAGATGGGCGAAAAAGGAACCCACATGCTAGTGAGAATATGTAACAAGGTTTGGGATGAATGAAGAGTATCAAGAGGTTGGGAGGTAGGCGTTGTTGTGCCAATATACATGAAGGGAGATAGAAGGGACTGAATAACTACCGAAGAATCGTCCTGTTGAACACGGTATTCAAAGTATACGAACGATATCTGGAAATTAAATTAATACGTGAACTGGAATCACAGCTCGAACAGTCTCAGAGAGGCTTCAGAAAAGGCAGGCGTGTACAAAACCACATATTCACAATTATACAGATGACTGAAACAATAAGGAATGTCTTTTTCTCTATTAGCCCGCAACATCCCATTGTTGGGCAAGGGCCTCCCCCAATTAAGGGGGGGTTGTTGATCTACTCTCCCATAGTGATCAATAATATAATAATAATAAGGAATACCAGTGTTGAAATTAATCAAGCTTTTATTGATTTGGAAAAGGCATTTAATAAAGTATGAAGATCAATCATAGAGGAAAGCCTAATAAAAAGTAAAAGAATTGATAAGAGCAATAATGAGCATGTATAAAAATAACAAGAACACTGTAAGAACAGACAATATGTAATCACGCGAGTTTCCAGTAAATGAAGGTGGCAAGGAGGGGTGTTAAGCCCGACTTTATTTAGCGGGGTCTGGATGATGTAATGAAAGGCACCAGAAACATCTAAATTAAATGTGGGAGAGAGAAACTAACAACCAGTCTGGATAAGTGAATGTGCGTTTGCAGACGCCCTTGCTATATTTGCAAAGAACCAAAGAGAACTGAAGAAGAATTTAGACATATAATAAGAAGGTAACAGAGAAGAAGCTTAATATAAGTGCAGAAAGAACAAAAATAATGCTTAGTGGAAACTCAGACATAAAAGTAAGTATCGATTTATATGGAAAGATAATAGAACAAAGTAGAAACCTTTAAATACTTGGGAGTGCAGTTAGACAATAAGGGAAACCTCAAAATGGAGATAAATAGCAAAATCGAGAGTGCATCGAAGGTGCACCACAATCTTAGAGTAAGATTTCTGGGAAAGAAAGAAGTTTCGACGAAAACGAAAATGAGTAAATATAAATCAGTATTTATACCTATCTTAATATTGAATGTGAAAGCTTAGTCGTAACGAAAAGACTCAAGAGCAAGATACAAAGTATAAAGATGAAGTATCTAAGGAGAGTTTTAGGAGTCACAAAAAGAGATCACTTTAGAAAGGACAGCATCAGAGAGCAAGTGCTACCAGTATTAGAGCGGATAGAGGACTGCCAATTACGATGGTATGGACACCTTAAGCGAATGAACGAGGAGAGACCAGTCAAAAGAGTGTGAGAAACTAGAAGACAAGAAAATAAAAATAGAGAAACACCAAAGACAACATGGAATCAAAATATAGGAAAGCTAATAGAAGACCGGAGGCTCACGAAAGCCCAACCATCAATTATGGCGAAGAACAAGAGAGAGTGGAGAAAATTTATTTATAGAGATAGAAATTAATGAACATTATTTGTATAATATTATGTATGACATGTAAAAATACGAAATGTATAGCCCAACACCTTAGGGTAAAAAGGCTTTTGTTCTACTACAAGTTCAAGCTTCTTGAAATTTTCAAATAAAATTTATAAGTAATTGGAACAAATAAATCTATTTTATGCATGTCTGTTATTACATCAACTGCGTTTGTGAAAGGACCACCTAAACACGTTTCTGCTGCAGATTAAGCCTTCAACACAAACTTTTTTGCGATCTCTCCTAATAACCGAGTTATATGCTGTGACATGTGTAATCAATCAGACTGTATAGATCATTTCGATTAAATTATGAAACGAAATCACAGTTAATTTTTCTTCCTTTTACAATATTTCAACCGGTTTGCCTTCGCTGTTATCTACAAATTATCTCACTGTCTATATAAAAATCCTAGCGGGATTTAATTGTCTGAGGCATTTTCGTTTTGAGCCGTCATTTATCAGAGTAGTTTACGTGCTGGAAGCAAAGTCCTTATCTCGGTGGGTGTTTTTAAAATTGCATAAGAATTCTGAGAGAAGATGATGTTCCGTGTTATTACGATGCATGCCAGCGGATAACATTAGCATACTGCAGTTGATAATAAATAACCCGAGATATCTAAACTTATAAGCAAATAGCACTGCAATCCGATGTAATTTATTGTAAGCAGTTGATATATGGCATCGACAAACTCTTTGACATTATTACTGGATGTTGAATGTCTCAATTAGAAGTACGTTGCAGGTGCCTCTTTTAAAATTCCGATGCTTCTATTAGTATTTTTCATCGCCGCTATTAACATATCCGAGGATATTTGAGTATCATTCGCATTATCGCCTAATTTCCTAAAAATGTAAATGACATTTTTTTAATACCTATTAACCCAAATTACGACTCTCCTAGCGATAGGGTGGCGTAACGTGGACTCTTATTACCATTACGGCTTTGTTAATTTTGTAGCCAACGCAAACAACCCATTGGACTCCTTTATTCGTGCTACGATAATTAGGAAAATTATCAGGACTTGTAGACTTATTACTGTCCATTTGAATTTATTCATTTTTAGTTCACTTAAAGCGTTGTTGTGTTTCACAAAGTATTCTTATACTATTTTCTTTTTGGTTTTCTATATTTAAATCTTCCTTAAACGTCTTTTAGTTTTGAAGATTATTAACAATATAATCCGTTCAAGAAGTTTGACTGAGATTCAATTTCCATGTTTTCAAAGTTTTATTCTAAAGTTGAATAATCAGAAGGTGCCAATCATTGTAAAACTAATCTTCTCATAGCTAATATACCACTAATCCAAACTTTTAAATATTCTATGTCTATTAACTGATCTTCTGGATCACTGATGGCCAAGGATTCAGTCATTTCGTTTTCCTCTTCCTGAACCAACTCTAACATATTGACCGCGCAAGAACACTTCTTCGCCACAAAGATTAGCAGATGGTTCATTTTCTGGTTTTCCTATAATGGCCAATTCAATTTTCTCTCCAGTTTTACAGCTTCCGCCGAGTTTTCGGCATCGTTTGTTGTTTTACGAAATAATTAAGGCAATGAAACGAAAGCAAAAATTTTAGAGATGTAAGTTCTCTACTTTGTAAATATCTATTTCTGCTCACCAATAACGTAAATGTGCATTGTCTTCGACTCTGAATAAATTAATACATTGACAATCAAAATATATATGTATGTATATATGTGTAATTAATTTAATTTAATTAATTACAAGAGCCTAACTAACCTACGTGATAAAATCTTACCAACATCGCCACGGGAAATTAAAAAACTAGCAATGAGCCTTAAGGTAAGCAAAGCACCAGGATATGATCTTATCCTAAATATTGTAATTAAAAACCTCCCAATCAAAGGATATGTTTACTTAACTTCACAGTTTAGTGCCTATCTGGAAACACCCTCAAATCCTAGTATTTCATAAACCTGGCAAAAATAAGCATGCCCCATCAAGACATAGACCAATCAGCTTGCTCCCATCATCGTCAAAATTGTTGGAAAATGTCATAAATAGGCATTTACTTCAGAACCTACAACGAGCTAATACAATTCCTCTATTGCAATTTGGGTTTAGATCTAAGCATTCTATCACACATCAATTACAGCGAATTGTGGAATTCATAGAAAGAGGTTATGAAAACAAAGCGTATACCACCGCAGCATTCATAGATATTGCCCATGTCTTTGACAAGTTCTGGACGGAAGGTTTACTATTCAAATTGCAACACATCGAGATCCCCGATTATCTGATAAGTATCATACACAGCCCACCTTTTCCGTAAGAGTCAACTCCACAATTTCAACAACCAGACCTATCTAAGCGGGTGCGCCACAGGGTTCTATATTAGAACCACTATTATTCAACTTATATGTTCACGATATTCCTCGATTAGGCAATACAACAATTACTATGTGTATCCACGGTATTACTCGCTCAGAACAACGACCTACTAGAAGCCGTAAACGAATTACAAAACAGCGTAAATACAATCTCAAATTGGATGAAAAAATGGCACATAGCTCTTAACCGAACAAAAAGTCAAGCTAAATGTTTTACCCTTCACCACCTTGCAGACCCAGCTAATATTATTATAAACAATGAAGACACATTATGGAACGCACGGGATAGTGCAATTAAATACCTTGGCGTTTACTTAGAGTCGTAGACTGACAACTAACTTGGGGATTTTATATAAATCGTATATTAAATGAAAGCTATGATAGACTCGCTCTGCTATACCCATTAATAAATGGAAAAAGCTCTCTGCAAATAGAATGCACTATGCTCATCTATAAAGCAATCATTCGACCAGTAGCAATGTATGCATGCTGCATATGGGGATGAGCTTCATCGACACATCTCAGGAAGATCCAGGTTCTGCACAATAAAATATTACTAATAGCCACAAACTCACCATGGTATGTAAGAAATCAACAACTACACACCGAACTAAACATTCTAACCATCGCGCATCTCATCAGAAAACCAGCAAGAACATTTTTCAAAATATAAACAACTGTGCGGGTGCAACTCATTACAACCTAGGAGTAAAAATATATATACAGCAGTGCTAAAACGTAAACTGACGCACCTTCTTTCAACTGATGGCAGTGATATCAAATAAATAGTGGTGTAACACAATATTACAGCAATAAAAGTAGTGAACGGGCTAGCCATTAAGGTAATCCCGATATGTCAATAGTGCTAAATGTAAACTAAGTTAACTAAACCATGAATAGTTCTAGATTGCTGAACTGGTTAAAAGAAGAAGATTACAAAAAATATAATCCGTTCAAAAACTGAGAATGAAATTCAACATTCGACGTTCCCAAGTTTTATTCTAAAATTGTATAATCAGGTGGTGCCAATAACTGCAAAGCCAATCTTCTCATAGCCAATATACCACTAATCCGAACTTTTAAATATCCTATGTCCATTAGTTCGTCTTTGGGATCACTGATAGCCAAGGATTCTGCCACTTCGTTTTCCTCTTCCTGAACCAACTCTAACATATTGATCACGCAAGAACCAACTTCTTCGCAACAAACGCTAGCAGAAGGTTCTTCTTCTGGTTCTCCTACAATGGCGAATTTAATTTCCTCTGCATTTTTTACAGCTGCCGCCAATTTTTCGGTATCGTTCGGGTTTTTCTTGGGATCGAGTGAGAATTTTTTAGTAAAATTAAAAGTCATCTTCCTAGCATCATTGGATTTTTCCATGCTAATGGGACATTCCGTCTCTTCTCCTTCATGCGTTAGAAAGTTATATTCTACGTAAAATTTCTTCAATTTATTATTGCGCATCGGCGGAGAGCTTCTATAAAGTTTTAGGTGTTCGATGGTTATAACAACTTCAGGTTCGTAGATCACCATCTGACTAGGATATTTCCGGAGCTTCACGTTGGCTGTACTTTCATCTCTCCATTGTCGCCATTCCACTGTTGCGGGATCTTTTCCGCATAGTATGGCGTATTCTTGGAGAGTTCGTTTCCAGTTGGATTCCTCATGGAGCCATCTGGCCCTATCCCGAAGTTCATTAGAAATTTCGGATTGAGTTGTTCGTAAAGCTTTATTGCGGCTTAAAACCAAATCTAGAGCTTCTTTAAAACTCTCCATTTCAGAATCGGTGGGTTCCAGAGAATTGATCGATTCGGAATCTTCCTGTATGTCCTCAGGTAACTGGAAAACTATGAAACTTGCTTTTTTGCTACTCAGACTTTGTCGTTGGTCCGCATACCTCTGTAATGTCGCGATCGAACTTTTTCGGGCTCCGCCGATCATAGTCCTTTCTACTGTGGTGCTCGTACTTGCGCTGTAATAAATATGACCTGCTCTGCTAAGGTAATTACCCAACAAACCCACATCGCAGCTCAAACGATACCATAACGTAAGGGTTCCGTACACTATGGCAATACCGGTATTGCTTAATACAAGGGCTTTATCTGCGTCACACAAGTCGACGTAAGCATAAAGTTCGTTTGTGGGGTATTCCAACAAATCGTTTAGCTTCAAGCCACCTCTTGCTAAGTACTTTTCTTTTTGGTCCGATTTTGCATAGAGCTCTAATGAAAGCTCTCTGGTTAGGATGTACTCAAAGAAGCCTTCATTAATGTCGATCTTATACAGCACGGAAGACTCAATTGGGTAGTGCTTGTCCGCAGCTTTTCCTAACGACATTGAAGATCTCTCAAACGAAAGAAATTTCCAGGAAATTCTGATATTGGGAATGCCATTTGCAAAATCATTTTCTATTCTTTCAATTCCGGTATCGGAAAGATCTAAGTATTTTAAATGAATTTCAAAAACTCCTTGGGATGCACTTACTACTAAAGCACTTTTAGGCGATATTATCTGAGTTGAAGGAGTTACAACTATTTTGGGCGATTTCAGAGATGATTTCGATGAATCCTTTTGCTGCACTCGTGAATGGTTTCCAGACCATTGCTTGCTAACGTTTCTGGAAAACGTTCCAGGACAAACTAAACTCTTTGGAGTTAACACGTAATTTGCTGTAGGAGTACTCGCGTGTCGCATGGGAATCGGTGGTTCATATTTGGTCGATTGTCTTTTACCAGGATTCATTAGAACTTATCTACACTTAGAATTTTGTGTGTCACGTTGACACTTGTGTGACAGAAGGGTCTGCATGACTGTAGGTTGCACCTGTCGGGTAAATATAGCCTGAAATCAGTTTCGAAACGCAAGCGCCCCTAAATATTTAATAAAAGGAAAAGCTTCGCATCTGACGAAAATAAATTCCTAAATAATTCATGTAACACATGTCGTTTTTCTTTCGGCTTTATTTCGTCTTGAACAAATCCATCATAGGTAGCGCAGTAAGTGGAGGATAATGGTGAACGTGGTGAATATTTCATAGCGGGGCTCCCCCGGGGAGCTCATTAGTGGGGGCGCTGTCACGGACTGCTGCGATTCCCACATCGCGCCATTCTCGTGATTGGCTCGCATCGGAAGTATGATGGCGTTCTAATGCTTTTATAAACTAATGATTCCTTATCTTGTATACAAACAAATATCTTATTACGAAATTACGATATCCTGAGCCATCTAATCGATTTTCCAATCATAAATCACTAGCGGGATGGGGCCTCAACTGCGGAAATATTTTCTAAATAAGTAAGTGGTGGTTCTTGATTGCTTCATTATCACTTTACGCTTGCTTACTCTGTTATTAATCTTATACAACACTTATTACACGAAACGTGCTATTGAAATTCCAGTTTTTTCCGCGGCCATAATGAATGTGTGATTTATATTCTAGGCCTCCAACTAGCCCCTGTTATCAGATTCTATATCTGAGCCTTCCATATATAGATACGACTGCTACTGCTATAATTTCTTTAGCTATAATTGCTACATTAATTGTCACGCAATCCAGACGTAAACATTTAAAAACTATCGACTATCTGCTTAATGTGTCATAAAAACTTGTAAATGTGAGATTTTTAAATACCGTTTTTAATGCAACTGATCGAGCTATGATTTATAACCTTGTTTCGCTTTAATGAATTAAACGAAGGCTTACTACATAATTCTGACTATTTAAGTGCTACTGTGTTCAAGAGTTTACTTTAGGCTGCCGCAGAACTTCTCATTTCCGTTTAACAATTTCAGGTTATATATACTGAAATATTAATCGTAAATAACTTTTAGATTAGATGGCCTAATTATCATGTTAGCATAATAATTTGGTTAATATTTCCGCATAATTTAGCAATCGCACATACCAACAGGCTTTGGAAAGTTTGATCCATTAGCAAATATAAATTTAAATGACTAATTCGTTGGCAGGTGCAGGTGATTTGTAGAAAACTAAAAACGAGACAAAATAAAATATTTGAAGATGCTTTCCTGATAAACCCTATATATTAGAAGGATTTATCTTTATATCTCGCATAGACAATACTGGCGCCTCCACCATAAACAGCCAATAGTAAAGAATGAAAAGTCTAACTAAACTCAAAGGTTAAAGACCATGTGCTTGTTTGGCGAAATTGCAGCCGCATAGCTTGCCAGACTTATGCTTCCGTACTTCCCTATATTTCACATGCAACGTTATATGTCTGCGACATCTTATTATAATATTAACTGCAGCTTTAGCCTATACTTCGCGCTTTGTTTGGTGATTTCTGAAAATTAACATGTTACTTTTTGTAACTCTGAGAGCTTTGCTGCTACGTATTTTCTCAAGATATTGTAACAATATTAAATTCTACAACTACATAAATTTTTTGATGGAAACAATGCAGTCTTAACTGCTTCTGCGATTTGAATAGTAAAATTCGTAGTGTTAATTAGTTCATCAACTATCGTCATTTTATTAACAATCATCACGCGAACCTGTTAGTTATGTCCTTTGTAAATATGTATAACTACAAACTAATAATGTAAATGTGTACTTTTTTCGAATTAATGTAGAGATAATCAAACAAATAACTGAATATGATAAGAATATTTTTAAATATAAATAGTAATTAATGCATTTATAATGTCCACTATTATTAAAGGCTGTTATTAATAATGAAATATTACTTCTAGTAGTGCACATGAATGTAGTGCTGATTACAATAGGTAGATATAAAAGCGCCCTTATTACATGATTTTATTAAATACATTGAGCATTGAGCTCAACCTATACCGATTTATTTGGTATCTAGATTTAGACTTATTTTACCAAATAATCAAGTTACTCAAACGAGATTAACCATTTTTGGGATGTAAGTTTTCTACTTTGTAAATATCTGTTACTGCCCACCAATAACGTAAATGTGCATTGTGTTCGATTCCGAATGAATTAATACATCCACAGTCAAAATAAATTGCTGCGTACAAAACAACAATATTTAATTTAAAGGTTTCTATGTATTTGTAATATATATATATCTAATAATCTTAGCTTCAGCTTCAGCTATTTTAGGCTATTGTTGCTACTAATATAAATTATTTTTTGCGATTTGCCTGAACTTATTTCTGATATTAAAATCAATCATGAAAATAGCTTCTATTAGTTGATTTTCTTACATATATGGAGCTAAACTGATATCGATTTATTTGATGTGCACTGAGAATTAAGCTTACTTGCTACTTTAAGAAAGGGAATATAAAATAGCCTGACGGACAAAATCGGGAGAGTTAGCTGGCTATAACTTATAGCAAAATTAGTAAGACCTTGAAATATTGATTATATATACATCTTAGTATTGTACCAGGCGTACGAAAAAAATGTATTCTTTTTAAATTTAATTCAATATTGACTATAGGTTTGTTCCAACACCTCGAGAAGCCGTTCATCGTACGGTATAAAACTTCTTTTTGTACGTATGCCGGACAGGAGACTATCCCGTCGAACACAGAAGAGAAGCTCCCCTACATAATTTACAATTTGACAAAGATGTTCGTATGACGACCGGGACCGACGGC
>JABXWE010059913.1:0-13699 GCA_014611495.1 Limonius californicus
AATATATATATATATATATCATGGTTAAGAAATGTAAGACCACAATAGACTTTTCTAGAGGACGGTTAACAAAACGAGAATAGCCATGATGATTCCCGACGTCTGATATCGGAAAAAACCTAGAAGACGAAAAAATGGATGCATGCATAATGTATAAAATTTAATTTGTTCATAATTTAAACAAGAAAAGCTCACACTGTAGTGCTACCACTAAATAGATTGGAATTATGAGTACTGTTCATGTTTTATGTGTTTCAAACAAGAGATCAATTCGTTCATTCTATTAATTATAATGTGCATTTACTAATTCTATGATAAATATGTGTATCGCATTAGGTAAATAGATGTCTCAAATATAAATAAACTTTCTGTGTTGTTATAAAAAAATTCCAAGGACCTCCAATCACCTAACAATAAGTTGCTTTGCTAAAGCTATGTAATCAACTAAAATTACGTCATAAACATAATACAACATATACATTGGTTGATTAGCTTTTGCTAAAACTAGTAACTAAATACGTAATTATACAGTACACAGAATGTTTGACATTCCATTAAGTGGTTGTGTACCAATTATCAGCTTAATCCGCCATTTTGTTTCTGAAATATACCCAATGTTAAAAATAATTTTTTCTTCTTTAAGGCTCTACAAACTCCTAAAGAAAGGAACTTTGTACTAAGGTATTTTTGGTTAAATGGGTCCCATTTGACCTCAGGAAACTGAAGTTAAGCTGTGTCCCTTTAACATATTCTTGTCTGTTTAATTTTCATTCTGAAGGAATTTCCGAGGGACAATAAATTTCTATTAATGCTTCTATATTGTGTTATTCGCCAACAGCAACTATGTTGTACATATACCACGCTTATAATTACAGAATAGTCCTTTTTGGCAAAATTAATAACTATTTCACATTTCAAACAACTCTTCTTGTTATAAATAACAAAAGTAGACCTACGTATTTTATTCTTTTACTCTACAATTTGTTAATTCACTAACTTATTTAATTCTAACCAAATACCATCTTTCGATGTGAGCACCAAATTTGTGGAATCGATTTCCAGAGGCAACTTCGTCTTATCGCTTACTGAAAAAGCGTAATTTTTCAGGAGCATCGCCAGACCGACTTTGGTCTGCATTAACCCAAACCGAAGACCTGCAAGCACAATTTTATTTAATTTATCCTACTATAAGCCATTTATTTACCAATACATATCCTTGGGCCTTCCCCAAAGGGCAAGTATGTGAATGGATGCCTCCGAGCTTTTTCGTCCGGCGAAAATCTTTCGGGGTCAAACTCGTTAGGATTGGGATAAAATTGAGGGTCGTGGTGTAGAGCAAAAACTGGAATCAAAATTCTGGTTCCCTTTTCAATTGTAACATCAGTTCCCTGTACTTGGTAATCTTCTACGCAAACTCTTGGTATGAGGGCCGCTGGTGGGTATTTTCTTAGTGTCTCTAAAATAAAGATAAGTATCAAAACTAGAACGATTTGCATGTAGATTAGTAAATACAACCATCAACAACTTGATCCATGTACTTCAAATCCATAATAGAATCGTAATTGATTTCTCCCTGATGTTTTTTCAAAACTTCAAATATCTCTGTTCTAACCTTTTCTTGTATTTCAAGGTTCATGGACAATTCGAAAAGGCAAAACGCCATTGTAGTCGATGAGGTTTCGAATCCAGCAAGGAAAAACGCAAATGCTTGAGCTGCCATTTCTTCAATGGTAAATCCTTCAGCGTTGCTATTTGCATCCTTCAAATCCATCAAAAGTTGCATGAAGTCCTTTCGCACGCTGTTGGTTTTCTTTCGATACTCCACAGTTTTTTTCACAATAGTAATGAAAAATTCGGAAATATCTTTCGGTGTAATTGCAATGCCCAAGGAACGAGCAAAGTTTGGGTTCGTCAAAGCGATAATTTCTCGCACAGACCTTACTTTCGTGATGGAGGTGAACATTTTCTTCCCATGCTGCCTGAATTCGCTTTGGGGGTTTGCGAAGCTGTTGCACTCCAAACCGAAAGCACAAGATCCAATGACGTCGGTGGTGAAGCATCCAAGAAGGTCTTTAACATCCACTGGTTCATTATTCTCAAAGAAGTCATCCATCGCCCTTGCTAATTGCTTGCTGCATTCCACCAGGATTGGGAACATCATTTTCATTTTACCTGATGTAAAAGTAGGTGTAAGCTTGTTGCGTAGGTTTTTCCACTTTTGTCCTTCCAGGTTAAACAAATGCGCACTTAGAGGGTCGTCCTTTTCGTTATAGTATGTACCACGATTAGTGAAGTATCGAAAATCTCTAGACATTATGTTTTTGATGTAATCCGGGTCGATGGGTATGTAAGAAGGCGAAGTAAACATGTAAAGCCCTCCGTGTTTGTGTCCTCGTGACTTAAATTCATCGTAACGTTTCTTTATTCGAAGCCCTATGTATTCCTTTCGATCGAATGGGTTTTCTGACGAACCAAAAGGAATTTTAGGCTCTGTATACGGAACATTTCGTCTTTTCCAGTAAGTAAAAGCCCATTTAAAGTAGACGTACAGTAATGCAAACCACACTATTAAAATAGCAATAAAATCAGTGAGAACACTATCAAAAATTAGTCCCATCTTAAAAAAGTGTAGAGAGAGTAATGGGTAAGTATTCGTACGTCCTTGACAATTCTCACACACTGGATCATGGAAGTATAAAATTCTCTGATAACAAATTACACGTGTATGGTTGCTGTTTACTTTCACACTGAAATGTTTAAGGAAGTCCGCCAACCTCAACAAACTTAAGCTGAATCCCCGTTACGTTGGTTTATTGACCTTTCGGTGCCGCCCCGTCTTGTAGTTTGATGAACGGTGGTTTGACTTTCTAATATAATAGGTGTATACACTTAATAAAAATTAATTTATTCTGATACTTTCACTGATTGATTTTTAGTGTTCTCTTATCTCGAGATAAACTGCTATTTTTTAATGATAGTGATTTTTGTTTGGTCAATTTTTAATTAATTAAAGTTTCCAATTGGGATTCATTTTGCAGATCAATTCCTACACCTTCAAAAATTTACATATTTGGGTTTGTTTAAAACTTCTTTACTACAGCTAATTAACATATCAAACTATGATATAAGTGTTAAATTCTAGAAACGTATGAAATTTATGGAGCTTCTCTTTTGAGTAGTACAAGCCGTGGCGGCGAATTGTCTGGCCCTACCGAATTTGTAATGTTTTGCGTCAACAGCCTTTTCGTCTTACTTCTGTGCGCCGGCCTCTTCTCTGCCACGAGCTTCTCCTAAGTGTTACGGTAGAAGCATGGGAGAACTACAGTTCAACATTGAATAGAACGAAGCGGTTGTATCCAATAGTTAACATCATAGACTATGTTGAATTAGTATATAACCAGCACCGTTACGTATATTGAGCTGGAATTCGATTCCTAACAGTTTTTAGGGTTGACGGGCATAGGTTGAAGGTACGATGCACCTTCAACCTATAGGTTCCCAACCTTTTATGGCCAACCGCTCCCTTTTCGAAAAGAATGTTACACACTGCCCCCTTTTCAGAAAAAAAAAACACGCCGACTCCCGTTCTTGCGATCAATAATGTAACCCATAGTTTTCCAACTTTTTTGGGTCATAGCCCACTTTTTCAAACAGTGATTCGATGGTATCCCTCTGAGGTGAAGTATATTATGTATATTATATACTGAAAAACAAGGACAGATTTTTAAGATTACTTTATTAAAAGATATTAACAATATTGGTGTATTGCTCAAAGCCTGATTAACAAATATGTATATTATTAAAAAAATTAATATACAATCATTAGTGAGAGGGCTGAACTTGTTTTAATGACACTAATTTTTTTATGTTTGATGCCATACTTGTAATTAGCAATCTTAAATAGCTGCGTTCCACTATCGGCAATCTGTTTCTTTTCTTTGTTAGTACGTAAATTGCTGACTACGTTAAATCTTTTTCGGCTAAATATGATGATGAGAAAGCAATGAAAAACTTCTTTGATGCAGCCCATAAAGCCGGATAGATTACTGAAATTTGCCTTTGAACCCAAAATTCTTTATATCCATTTTTTCAATTTTAACTCTTCATTTGTTGACAATTCTATCAACTCCTCCTGCAGTGTAATGTTTACTGAACCTGTCAAAACATGCATAGATTCGATATTAAGCACGTGTGTTAATCTTGTCATGACCTGTGCAAACTTGTAAATATAAGCTTCGTTGATTGAGCCGGAACATACACACACACTGTGGTGCTCCGTGTGGTGCACTGCGCATGCTGCGATTCGTTCATCTACTAGTCCGAAAGGTATTACGAACAAAGCTGTAATGTACCAATACTACATTTAATACGGACTGATCTTGCTTAAAAAACATTTAGAACTATTTGTTGAAACATGCGTTCGATGATTTTTAGTATTAATCAAACTTTCAGCGCATTCTTGCGAGTATTTCCCAGGGGGGCGACGTTTGGTCCTCAACGCCCCCTAAATTTACCTTGGACCAAAAAACCCCCCTTAGATCTCTTCAACATCTGTACTAATAATTGAACTATTATACACTTGTTTGCCTATTCATTGTTAAAAATAGTTATTATTCCTAATAAAATACTTTGTTTAATTAATTAGGTATTTTGTTCTTTCACGAAGAAAGTATTAAGTATTTCTTAACATGCAATGGATCGTCTGGTCTCGAATGGTTCGGTTTTCGAATAATTCGGTTTTCGACCAATTTTTACTGTAACTAAAGTCTCAATTATCGGGCATAACTTGGTTATCACAAACGATTTTATTCGGTTACCTCGATTCCCCACCAACCGACGGACTAATTAAGTAAATGATTCGAAAATGGAGATAATAATTAGAATGTTTTGTGGAGAAAAATCACATCTGTCCATCCCTCCACCAACAATACGTCATCGCCCATGAGCTCTCCACAGTACAGGTAAAGTTTCAAATTGCTACTTAAGTTTAGGGTCCGAAACGGATTAATCTAATTTACGGTATTGCTTATGAAAAAAATAGTTTCTGTTCTCGACCACCCTTCTCGAACGGATTAGGCTCAAGGACTGGGGGTCTATTGTACTGACATTCAGCAGGCAATCGTAGCTTTAAATTAAATATATTGTATGTGATCAGTTGGAACTATTTACGATATGTAATAAACGTCATAGTCGCAGAATTGTTGTATATTATGGTACATTTTGACTACTTGAACTTGAACTTGAACTTGAACGGATCCGACACCATAAGGGTATAAGGATTCTAGAAGAAGAAAAAGAAGAACTTAGTAACGGCACCAAATCTAGTTCTAGTTAATTTGTGGTACCTATATCTTGATATTCCAATTTGTTGCACGACGAGGCCGTGTCGAATTGTACGGCACAGTCAAATTCGTGACTTTATCGAACCTGCCAAACGCCATCTGGATTTTTTGAAAACTTCATACTCCGTACTCCGCACCATGGGTTAATAATAGGGTCGGCCATTTTTTAAGTTTATATTTAAATTGGTTACAAAAAATATATGTTTTATTTTTACAATAAATGCTGTATCAACCCCAAAAGAGTTATTAAATTCTGTAGTTTCAAAATTACGTCTTCTGCATGACGTCATAGTCCTTTTTCCAGAAGCAGTTGTTCTGTTAGTACGACCCCGTTATACTAATTGTGCTGAATATTGTTTTGTAAAAGTCAGATACTGGGTTAAACTGTATTGAACTTAATGGTTGATATGAAACTTCGTTACATTTACTGGCTGTGCCGAATAAGTGAGAGTCTTGTCTAACATGAGCAACCGTGTAGGTTCCTTCAGAACCATAATTTTTCATTTGTGTTGTAGTACGTGCTGCGCTGACATTAAGATTGTGTCAAATTAGGGCCGCAGTGTAGCAGAGACTCGAAAGGCAAATGTCTATTGTTAGGGGCCCGGTGGAAATCGGCCAACCAAAATACAAAAATTACATACAGCACATAAATGTAATAGTTATATGATTCTTATCTTCATTGTAAAACTAGGATTAACTATCTAAAATCAAAATCAGCTTTTCCTTTCCTTCAATACTCTGAACATTGGTTGGGTTTGTTCCGTTCGCACATGGGTGCGACCAAGTGTACGTGTTTTTGCCTAGTGTTAATAAGAATTAAAGAATTTTGAGATTTTCGTTGCTATATTGGACCCCCACAGATACAGTGCATATGCACAATAATAAGATATTGGTGTAACCAGAGAGGGAATGTCGTAAAACTATCATGCGGGAACGCAGTTCGTTGAGTGCTTTAAAAAAAAAGCGGAACACAAGCTGGTGACGTTCATATCGGTGTCGTGTGCAACGGACGAATGTTGACAGTGCTTCTACCTACCACTACCAGCTATCTATCGTCGGATGGATATAAGTGGACAGATTTTCGCTTTCAAATGTTTTAGTGTTTCACCTCTAGGTTTGGCGACGGGCATGTAACGAAATATTGTATGCTAGTATGCGTAAGTGCGTGATAAAAACAAGAATTGCAGTTAAAAGTTAAATAGTGGCATATATTTGAATACGATTATTATTTTGTTCTTATATGAGGTAAATCAAACGTATTATAAACTATCATCAAATTAAATATGGTGTAAAATTATTTCGAATTGGGATATTGCTTCCTAATTATCAAATAGAATATTTTTTTTGTAAAATGACGTTTATTACGTTCCCAGTTATGAGAATGAGGAAAGAAATACAAAAGTAGAGGAAATCAAAATCTAAAAATATACTATTTTCAGGAACGTAACACAAAAGAAATAAGCAATATTGCGGGAGAAGTTATATCCAAGACTCCAAGAGGTTGGCGAATTTTAGAAAAAACATGAAAGAAACGCAGAAAATAATGAAAATGAAATTGAAAAATTGTACATAAAAAATATAGCTGAAATACTGAAATACTGCATAATTTTTTTGGCCGAGTATTCAAATATTTTATTTATAAGTTTTTTTTTTAGTTTGATATTCTTGGGTGCTGATTTGATAAGATGAATTTTTTATATAGTTCAAGATAACGCAATATTGGAAAATATGGATATCTCGTTATAGCCTCAGCATGGAAAATTTTATTCTTAAAACTAAACCCCCTTCTAATATTTCCTTTATATATTTTGCTAAAAATGTAGCAACAGTTGAGTTGTCCAGCTGTATTGTACGTAGAACAAGACGCTCTAGAAGCCTAGATAATATTAATTATACGGTTACAATTGCTAATTTTGCTGAAATAAGAGGAAAAAGTATTTTATAATCTTGATCTTATGAATTTATATGTCATATAATCGTTTAATTTTAAGTACATGCGTGTATTTTGTGTTAATTTTAATTTAAGAGAGGCTTGATATATCGGAAGATTCCCTTTTTCCTGATTTGATGAAAAGAAATTGTACAAGCCTAATTTACGTCGCAAGAGGTCCAAAAAATATTTGTCTAGGGCTAGGAAAAAGCTTAATCCGACCCCGTGTGAACTGTGTTGTGCTGTTAGTATTCCCTCTGCTTAAATTTTAAGCAATATTGGATTATTAAATTCTGGCCAACTGGGCGCTAATTTGTTAAGCAACTATTATATGGTAAAAACAATAATTTCCCAAATATATAAATTTTATTTGTTATTAATTACATTTGCATTGCACTTTCAACCATATCAGTTAAACGCATTGGCAAAAGTGACGTATATGTTATCTTCGCCTGTTGATAATAAAAAACCATCAAGAGCCCTAAGTATTCAATATTTCAGTTAATTTTACAATAAACGCTCTCAATGTTTACAGACATTTAGTTGTCCATCGGCAACACAACATACACTGGAGCACTGCATGAAGGTCAACACAAAACGTAGTAACTTATAAATGACCAAATAAATAATTACTAAATAACATCCACAACAAAAATGTTTAAAACAATATTAGGTCAGCACACTAATATAAAATACATACAAACATTTTAATTACCGCACTAATTTTCACATTCATAAGAGACCTTTCCAATTATGTATTCATTGCAGGCTCCTAGATAGTTCCCGGTTGTAGTTTACTACTGTTCAACTCTTTCAACGCTAAGCCAAATACCTCCTTTAGCAGTTAAAATAATATTAAATGGATCCATGACCAAAGGCACCTCAGTTTTTTCATTAATCGAAAATTTGAAGTTTTTCAGCAACACTGCCAAGCCGACTTTGCTCTGCATTAATCCAAATCGAAGACCTGAAAACATGTTGTTCAGATCTAAAATTCGTTTAGGAATTGTTAAACAAAGTAAGTAACTGTACTTCATGTTTGCTGTCACGCTTGCATTTATCCTTTTATCTTTTTTTGATTACAGGGACAACAATGAAGTCGATCAACATTACTATTAGGATTGAGGGGAGAGTTTAAGTATATAAACTTTGGAAACCCCCTGACCGCCACGGTATTTAGAACACCTAAATACGCATTTCGGCAACTAAACTGCCGTCTTCGGTAGGAACTTGAATTGTGAAATAACTTGGCAGAGGAATGCCTCTGGAGATAAGTCAATAACTGAAATCAAATGATCATTGGAGGTATTCCTCAGCCACGTTACTTTAGTTTGTACAAGTTTCTATTGAAGACGGTAGTTTAGTTGCCGAAATACGTATGTAGGTGTTCTAAATACCGTGGCGGTAAGGGCTTTTCCAAAGTTTACACCATTACTATACCTATACAAATTCGAGGACCTTCTCCGAAAGGTATGTAGGTAAACGGATGTCTGTTCTTTTTGTTCTCATCACTGAATCTTTCAGGATCAAACTTTTCAGGATCTGGGTAGAACTCGGGATCACGGTGCAGAGCAATTACAGGAATCATAACAAGAGTTCCTTTTTCTATGGTAAGATCTGTTCCTGGCACTTGGTAATCTTCCACGCAGGTTCTGGGGATGAGCGATCCTGGCGGGTGCTTTCGAAGGGTTTCTAAACAAACAGTGATTATTTGAAAAAATAAAAGAGTTTAACTTAAGGACTTAATTTGCTGACTTACCATCTACAACTTGACCCAAATACTTCATTTCCATTATAGCATCATAAGTAAACTTTCCATGCGTTTCCAGAACATGATTAACTTCATCCCTAACCCTTTGTTGTATCTCAGGATGTAAGGCCAACTCAAACAGGCAAAACGACATGGTTGTTGAAGATGTTTCAAAACCCGCAAGAAAGAAAACAAAAGACTGTGCGGCTACTTCTTCGATTGTAAGCCCTTTTCCATCGTGTTTCAGATCATTTCCTTGTTCATCATCACAGTCGACGTTGTTTTTCAAATCAATCAAAATCTGCATGAAGTCCTTGCGAGCAAAATTAGTTTCTTCCCTATATGCCACTGTATCCTTCACAACATTCATGAAGAAATTCGCAACTTCCGGATTAGTCATGGCAAAATGGAAAAAGCGCCCAAGTTTTGGGTTCGAAAACGCAATTATGTTCCTGATAGCCTGTGCTTTCGTGACGGAAGAAAAAATCTTCTTTCCGTGCTTTCTGAACTCGCTGTCTGGATTTTTGAAGCTGTTACAGTCCAGACCGAACGCACAAGATCCTATTATGTCCGTGGTGAAGCAACCTAACACGTCTTTAATGTCCACAGCCGAATTCTTCTCATGTAGTTCATTCATGGCAACAACTAGCTGGTCGCTACACGCTGCCAGTGTCTGAAACATCATCTTCATTTTACCAGAGGTAAAGGTCGGAGTTAATTTACTGCGAAGGTTTCGCCACTTCTGGCCTTCAATGTTGAATAAATGGGCGCTTAGTGGGTCGTCTTTCTCGTTGAAATAGACACCGCGATCCATGAAGTGTTGGAAGTCTTTGGACATTATGTTGCGGATGTAGTCTGGGTCAACAGGGAGATATGCTGGTCGTGTGAAAATAAACAATCCCCCATGTTTATGTCCTTGGGCTTTAAGTTGCTGATACTGGTTTTTGAGTCTAATTCCGATGTAATCCTTTCTCGTGAGCGGGTTTTCAGACGTACCGAAAGGAAATTTCGGCTCTAGATATGGAAAACCTCGTCTTTTCCAGTAGCCAAACGACCATTTGAAGTACGTCACTATTCCAATGGCGATTGTTACCAAAACCGTTAGAATTTCAATAACTAAACCCATGATTTACTTGATACAAAAATTAGAAAGTCGAACGTTGTTTAAGGAAATTTCAACAACAGCGGCTCACTTATCACATGTCATGAACTGCGAAGTTTTATTTATATTATATTAACTCTGTGTTTTAGATATTTATGCTGTATCATTTCGTAAACATTCTAGTGTATATGTTGATTCATTATGGCTATATTTGTTTTGTCAGCACGAGAAGATTCTTATCTCCATACATGACAATACGTAAATATAAATAAGAGGCACAGTAATCTAACACGACTAGCTATTCTACAACAAAACTTGTGCAACAGAGTGATACTGATTTAAGGGATCCTCCTACCGACAGCATAACCTGATTGAATGATGACGGCTGATAACCTTGGCATTTTGGACCTGTTACTATAAAAGTACAGCGCGATAGTATGTACTTCTTCGTAGCTTACAATGTATGTGAAAATAATTCTGATATTTTAAAGTCTCAGAAAAAAACTGGCACAGTAAAACAATTAAAAATACTTTAATATAATTCGTGTTTGATTCAGGTATATGAGATGTTTGGAATTCCCAACAGCTATTTGTGTAGAATGTCAGATCTATAAGAAGAAACCTGCACAAAGTTTATGTGTTTATCCTTATAAATATTATTTTTAAGCGATCATAAAAATCATTACGCTAACAGGCACCTTTTTCAGACAATAATTGTGTAGTAAAGATGATATTCTTTATTTTATGAGAATATGTGAACCGGCATTAGCAATAAAATGCTTTCCGTCCAGTTATATTTTCTACATCTACAGCATGGTGATAAAGTTCCACAAAAAAATCATAATTTTGTTATTACATGTTTTTTGAAAAAACCCTGAAACACCACATTTATTTTTAAGAAAACGGAATATTTTTTTCTATCGGGTGTTTTTTCTGTGCTATGACCGTATCTTTATTATTTTTAATGGCAATCACATTCTCATCCTAATTTTGACAGACCTCCTCACCAGTTAAATGGCGGTATAAAATAATTAGTTACCCACATAACCATGTTTTGAGAAAAATACTTATAAACTGAAAAAGAAACTACGGGAATGTTCACATTGTCCACCATTAACCAATTGGCATTGAACAGCACGTGTGTAAGCACTTTATATCACTCGCTCAATAAAATCTGGGCTGCCACTTTGCATTTCTAAACGAATCCGACGACGCCTTAAATCGTCTAAATTGTTTAGCATACTAATGTAACCTCGCAATTTCACATTATGCCATAGAAAGAAATCCAGCGGTGTTAAGTCAGGTAATCGCACAGGCTACCCAAACGGTCCTCGCCGTTCTTTCTGTGGGATCATCTGTTCGTATTCGATATTTGATATTTCTAAGACGTTTCTTATGTATAGTGTTTCAAGTAAGTTGATAGACAAACCTAGGTAATATTCATTTATTGTATATTCGGTAGCCTAAGCATCCTTTTTTCACAAGTTATGTAGACTATCTATAGAGCAATTCCTTTGCTATTCTCATGCCCCCTAAATTCGCATGTATTTGTATGTAAGGGAAATATGTGTGTAGGGAAGTTGTTGTACCTCAGGTCTAATTTCAGATTTCAGACTACCATATAATAAATTACAAGTATAGCATCTGAAAAGTATACGATATGGCATTACAGAAGCTATATACTACTTTAAACGTTTTTATAGATATTTTTGCATATTATAAATTATTTAAAAAACTTTTTTTTTAGATCCTAGGTATATCGTACCTCAGATCTACATAAATAAAAACACATAAACACAAAAATAACGAATGACTTTTAATGAAAACGAAAAATCCAAATCATAAACTCCCGAACATTGCAAAAATTTAAAATAAAGATTAATTGTATATCATAGTCTTAAAAGTTTATTCCGCAAAAACTAAGCTTCTCCAGTTGGCGAGCTGATCCTCTATCCAACGGATTCCCGGAAGGGCTGCATTCAGAATCCCGGTAGCGGGTACCGAACACTGTAAATACTTCCCAAACAATGCAATTAGGTATATATTTCTTACCAGCTATTTTCACTAGCACATAAACCATTTCATGTTTTTCCATTATTTTTCTTTGTCTTCTAAATCTTCACAACCTTCGTCTTCATCATCAAGCTCTATATCAGTTACAGATGAACCTGTGCTTAATTCTATAAGTATTTTTTTCATAAATTTCTTAATTTTTTTTGCTCTCCTAGATCTTTCGCTTCTTTTTCCATTTTTATCTGATCGTTTTCAGGAGTTTATGTTAATATAAATGTCTTTCCTCTGCGTCTTCCTCTGAGTGTTAGTTTTCTAGGAGCAGCCCTAGAACATGGTCTGGTTTCTTCTGTAGAAATAGTTGATAGCAATGAGGCTGTCCTAGTTGGTGTTTGTGGCGGTGTAACATTAATCGTACTAGTGGAGGACAATTCTCATTGTCTAGATTAATTTCAAGTGCTAGATTGCGATCAGTAACAACTGATGGTAACAACTGGATAATATTACTAGGAGTCAAAGCCAATGGAAATGCTTTTCCAACCAATTCGGCTACATCATAAATTGTAACTGGCTTGCTAGCATTGCCTAGTGATGTCATACACTCATTTCTAACCTTATTATTAAAAACAAACAAGAAGTATTCGAAATGGCCACCTTGTACTTCTAAACAATAACCTAAACGGTATTGAAAAGCACGCACAGCATTCGCAAGAAAGTCAGGATTCAAGCTATTGTATTCGGTACGTATGCGATCTTTTTTAATTCACCAATAATTTGTATTGAAATATTTGTATAAATTTTTGATTTCAGGTATCCCCAAGCAAAGAAATCATTGGCCAACAAATCTGCAGAACGCGGGGGCCACCCCGAATCTTCCTATCTTACGTTCTGAAAACTTGTCGTTTAGAAAGTTTCTTATAGCATTCGTGGAATGCAGAGGGGTTCCATCTATCTGAAACCACGGGTCATCGATGTTTAAGTTATCTATTGCCGGAATAGCTCTAAAAATTTGGTTGTATTGAGACTTCTCCATTTATTGTGAAAGTTACTTCATTACTAAAAACTATCTTATTTAAAATGTATTCATGTTCATTCAGCAAATTAAAGAATGTTTCACAAAAAATGTTCTTTTTTCTTTGTCTTCATCGAATAGTTGTTGGTGATTAGAAAATTTGTACGATTTATATTTAAATTCTTTCAGTGTTATAAATACCGAGGTTTTAGAAACATTAAAATGTGAACCTATTTCTCGTAGTGATACTATGGGGTTTTCTTCAACGTAGCATAAAATATTTAATTTCATTTCTTCGGTTAAAATGTGATTACTTTTAGTTCTTATTTTATGGGAATTTATTACGCATCCCTCTGATTTAAATTTTCTAATAATTGTTTATATGGTTCGAATACAAGGAATAGGTCTTTCTGGATATTTTACTGAAAATAAGTCTCTCGCAGTTCTTAAGCTGTTACCATTCTAATACCACATTAGAATTTCCACTTTTACGTCTTTATTGTACATGGTTTTATAGAAAAACGCAAGAAGACACTAAATAAAGACTAATTAT